>OFHU01002212.1:0-12500 GCA_900245905.1 Lacerta viridis
CCGGATTCGCTGGGGCTCTAGCGTGGAACCAGACCCACCACGGAAACCACGCAAGATAGGATCGAGGGAGAGATAGGAGAGGAAGATGAGATGGTGTTAGGGGCAGGCAGCTGTCCTTGAACCCAGGCCCAGTGTGTGCATTCTCCAACCTACTTCTAGATTACTGCAATGCACTCTGTGTGGGGCTTCCCTTGGAAGCTGCAGTTAGAACAGAATGCTGCAGCACGATTGCTGACAAGAGCGAAGCCTTGCCTCCTCCATATAACCCTTGTGCTCAGAGAACTCCATAGCTTGCTGATTTGCCACAGGGTCAAGTTCAAGGTTTAATATGGCCCTTGTGGCAGTTTATTTCCTGGGGTAAAATCCTAAAAAAAAAACCTCAACAACTTCAATTCTAGAAAAAGCTCAACAACTCTGGGTAAAATCCCCCCAAAAGGGTTGACAACTTCAATCCTAAAAAAGGTCAACATCTTCTGTTGGTTAGCCCTCACGGCCCTTCACTTCATCAAATCTGGCCCTCTTTGAAAAAAGTTTGGACCCCACTGCCTTAAACCCGTCAGACCAGTTACCTCTCATGTGCCCCTCAACCGCTTGATCAGTCCACCTGGCCCTGTCACACTCAGGGGGTCACGAAATACCCCCTGTATTCTGCATTTGTATTTTAGCATGGCTGCACCCACACTCTGGAACTCCATACCTGCGATCCCTTCATACAGGGTGGCCTTATAGTCCAGATATTCGTAGTCCTCAAATTTCTGCGATCCTTCGCACAAGACCCGGCACTCTGTGTCAGCCACGTGGTAGCCCCTCAGCGCCCTTTCCAGGAACTCAATGGCCGCGTGATACTCTTCTTTGTCGTAATGCTTCACTCCCAGAAGATAGTCCTCCTGTAATACCAAAAGGACATTAAGGAGATGGGGAATAATTAAACTGTGCGCTGTGTGAAGAAGGACTCCATTTGATCTGTCTTGAATCTTCCAATACTCAGCTTCCTTCAATGCTCATTGGAGTTCTAGTGTTAGAAGAGAGGGAGAAAAACTCTATCCATTTCCTCCATGCGATGCATGGTTTCATAAACCTCTATCGGGTCACCCCTTCCTCTTCTTTTCCCTAAACCAGTGGTTTCCAACCTGTGTGCCATGGCACCCTGGGGTGCCTTGAATGATGGTCAGGGGTGATGCGGGCAACACTGTCCTCTGTCCCTCTTTCCTTCCCCCTCGCTTCTCTGCCTCCCAAAGGCTTGCACAGCTGTTTGTTGCAGCAGCCCTGGCCACAAGCTACCTGTGGGAATGTTCAGGGATGCAGGAGAGGATATATTGCTTGATTATATCCTATTCCAACTTGTGTTAACAAGTTCCACAATTTAACAGAGTAACATTCCCCTTTTAAACTTACACAGCGGGTGCGTTGCTCAGGCTCGCTAAAGCCTCTATAATAACTGTCCTGGTATTTCCCCCCTTTATTCCCAGCTAAAAGATAAGACACAACACACAGTCTTCTATAAAAGTGCAAAAAGAGTTTACTTACATTCTGTTCACAATAGGATCCCAGAAGGCAGACTTAGCTTAGAGAAATAACATACATGAGGAGATTATCTCGTATAGAGACATTCCCTCTGTCCTCTCTTGGCTGGAAGCATCTTTGGCTAAGCAGATGATGTTTCCTCATCGAAATGTAGTCAAAAGAGAGAGAGATGGTGGCCAGTCCTATGCCTTTCGTTACCTGCACAGGTGAGGCCACACCCACTTCTAGTCACATGTAGAGGAAATCTGTCCCAGCCCAGGAGAAACAGGAAGTTCCCACTGGCTGGTCCAGACATCCCCTTCTACGTCCATTCTAGGGATGTTGTACTTGACTGCTCTTGTGTTTCACATCCCACACTCCTCGGGCGAATGGTGCCTCTAGGGCTGGCCAGGGGGTGCTGGTTGCCAGGAGCCGGGGTGGCCTCAGAGTAAGCAAGCAAGCAGGTGAGCAAGTCCAGTCTGCCAGCCCTTACAGTTGGGAATGGGCAGACAAGTCCCAGGCCCCTGTGGGGCAGTGTGAGAAGGCACCTCTCTTTGGGGCAGCTCAGAGACCAGGGGTGGAAGCAGCAGCTGCCCGGAGAACTCCCAAGGAGAGGGGAGAGGAGGCCAAGGAAACACTCCACAAGGGAGGGTGTTTGAAAAATGGCGAGGGGCTGCCAGTTCTGCAGGCAAGGGGTGACCTAACTGGGCTCCTGAGCCCCACAAGGGTGCCGCAGAAAGAAGAAGAAGAGTTTGGATTTGATATCTCGCTTTCCACTACCCGAAGGAGTCTCAAAGCGGCTCACATTCTCCTTTCCCTTCCCTCTGTGAGGTGAGTGGGGCTGAGAGACTTCAGAGAAGTGTGACTAGCCAAAGGTCACCCAGCAGCTGCATGTGGAGGAGCGGAGACGCGAACCCGGTTCCCTTGATTACAAGTTTACCGCTCTTAACCACTACACCATGCTGGCTCTCAGTTGAGTTGGACAAGGGAGTTGTGGACCCCAAAATTTGAAAACCTCTGGCCTGAACTAAATAGTCCCCGGAGCTGAAGCCCTTCTGCACAGGGAAGTCACTTCATCCCCCTGATCAGTTTGGTTTCCTTTTCCTGAACCTTTTCCCAACCCTACAATATCCTTATTGAGGTGAGGCGACCAGAACCGTATGCAGTATTTCAAGAAGAAGAAGAAGAAGAGTTTGGATTTGATATCCCGCTTTTCACTACCCGAAGGAGTCTCAAAGCGGCTAACATTCTCCTTTCCCTTCCTCCCCCACAACAAACACTCTGTGAGGTGAGTGGGGCTGAGAGACTTCAGAGAAGTGTGACTAGCCCAAGGTCACCCAGCAGCTGCATGTGGAGGAGCGGGACGCGAACCCGGTTCCCCAGATTACGAGTCCACCGCTCTTAACCACTACACCACACTGGCTCTCTCAAATGTGGTTGTACCATAGTTTTGTATAAAGGCGTTACGATACCGGCAGCTGCATGTTCGGTCTCTTTCCTAAAGATCCTTGTCATGAAAGAATAAGCCTTAGGAGCAAGATGTCACTGGCGGTGACCACCAAAGAGGGGGATCCCCAAAATGCAAGTGAGGCAGTGGCAGAAGTCCAGAGAACCCACGGCTCAGTGGCAGGCGACCTATTTTCTGAGCCAAAGACCCCACTCTGCATCCTCAGAGATGCAAGGTAGGATCTCCTCGGGACCTGCTACTGGTCAGTATTGGTCACTAGCCTCTTAGATGCAGGGCACATTCAGAAAAAGAAAAAGAAACCCACCCATTTCTCTTCACTCCCTAGACCAAGATGTCCTCCACATATTTTGGACCACAGCATGCATCCGCCTTGGCCAACACAGCTGATGGGGACATCTCAGGATGTGCTGGAGCCCCCAGAGAGCATTTGGTTCACCTTACTGAAACTCTTTGACCCTCCCATGTCAACCCACCAAGGTTTTGCCCAAACAGGATCCCACCAGATTTGCTCTGCATGTTATTTCCGGCGACATTTCAGTGGTGGTTCTGTTTCAGATCCGTAAAGAGGACCAATGCATAGCTGTCAACTTCCCCCCTTTCTTGCGAGGAATCCTATTCGGAATAAGGGAATTTCCCTTAAAAGGGGGGGAAAGTTGACAGCTATGGCCCAATGCCGCTCTTCGGCAACGTTACCATGTGCGGCCGGGCCTCTCGGTCGATCAGGTCCACCTTCCCCGCTGAGGTCCTGTAATTCTCCAGGTCCTGCTGAACCTCCATGTGCTCTGGGTTCGCCAGGAAGAAGGTGTGGGCGGCATCAGCTGCCTTGTCCAACTGGTTCAGCTGCAAAGAAAAGGAAAAGAAAGAGGCTCTGAGGCTCCTTGCAAAGCGCTCTGAGGTTTTCTACAAACAAGTCGTACATAAATTTTATGACATAAAGAAGAAAGAAAGAAAGAAAGAAAGAAAGAAAGAAAGAAAGAAAGAAAGAAAGAAAGAAGGGGAGAGTGTGTCTGCTCCATGGCAGATCCCAGAGGGCTCATTCATTTACACGAGGCCAAAATGAAGTACAACAATGAAAACACCACGAGTGGGAGTCAAGCATGTTTTACTCAAAGTAGACCCAATAGAATGAATGAACATGACTAAAGACCTTTATGCACAGTACTTTTATAGCAGTATTATACCATTTTAACCAGTCATCATTTATTATTACAGTTGTTGTCGTTGTTGTTGTTAAATTTATTTATTGCCCTTCCTCTGAAGGTCACAGGGTGGTTTACAGACACATGAGCCTCAAGTGACAACAGTGGAACTAGAATTACCCCCAAGCAGACTTGAAATTTACGGCATGTTGTACACTGAAAGAAAATTATGTGAAAATGAAATACTGGTGGTATTTGACTCCTAGTAAGTTGGCAAAAAACAGGGACATGGGTGGCGCTGTGGGTTAAACCACCGAGCCTAGGGCTTGCCTATCAGAAGGTCTGCGGTTCGAATCCCCGCGATGGGGTGAGCTCCCGTTGCTCGGTCCCTGCTCCTGCCCACCTAGCAGTTCGAAAGCACATCAAAGTGCAAGTAGATAAATAGGTACCACTCTGGAAGGAAGGTAAACGGCATTTCCGTGCGCTGCTCTGGTTCGCCAGAAGTGGCTTAGTCATGCTGGCCACATGACCCAGAAGCTGTACGCCGGCTCCCTCGGCCAGTAATGCGAGATGAGCGCCGCAACCCCAGAGTCATCCGCGACTGGACCTAATGGTCAGGGGTCCCTTTACCTTTACCTTTAAGTTGGCAAAAATGCATAGGACAAGTTCAAATACCTGCTGGAAATGTAAAGGAAAAGAAGGGACCTTTTATCATATGTGATGGACTTGTATAGTAATAAAAGCTTTCTGGGAGATGGTATATAATGAAATGAAAAAAAAAATGTTTAAAATAAGAAACCAGAAGCCTTTTTATTAGGAATTACAGGTATCGACATTCCAAAGGAGCAGAAAAGACTTATCATGTATGGAACAACAGCCGCCCGGATGTTACTAGCCCAGAGATGGAAAGAAAACAAAGTCCCTACCAGAGAGGAATGTCAAATCAAGCTGTTAAACTATGCTGAAATGGTAAAAACTGACTGGAAAACTCAGAAACCAAGAGGACAAAACATTATAAAAGAACAGGGGAAATTTATAAGTTATTTAGGAGACTACAGTAAGCAGATGGAAACACTGGCAGGATTTCGATTTCACTTGTAGTTTAAAAATTACCATGGAAGAAAGAGAAACAAGTAGGAGAACACTTCAATCTCCCGGGACATTCTATACAAGATCTCAAAGTAGCTGTCATATTACAGAAGAATTTCAGAAATAAGACTGGAAAGAGAAGTGGCTGAATTGCAACTTATTACCAAGCTTAAAACAATGGAGAGACCTGGTCTGTCGAACATTGGATTCCTATCTCAATATACATGATAAATCTATTTTTAGCCACCTCACCCCTTGCCTTTCCCTGCAAGACTAATTGCAGCCGTTAAGAGTCATCAACAGGTTTTCCACACCTATCAGCCAATCACCCATTCCCACCACCCTTCTGAGTAATACCCCTCCCCACTCCCTCACTATATTTAAGGGTCTGGTGACTTCTGTTTCAGTGTATCTGAAGAAGTGTGCATGCAGACGAAAGCTCATACCTATAACTAACTTAGTTTACTGGAAGGAATTTTTTTATTCTGTTTCGACTATGGAAGACCAACAAGCCTACCTACCTGTAACATGGAAGTTAAGAGTATGGAAGAATATGTATTTCTAAATGTTCAAAATGGGAACCCAGGGAGGGGGTGGGGGAGGTCCTGAGATTCAGAGGAATCTCTGTATATGGAAAATATATATTTGGATTTATATATATATATATAACTTTGTATTTGTAAAACCAAATGAAAATGATTTCAAAAAGAAAACAGAATTACCCCAAGCTGGGCATCCCAGGGCCTCCAGACACACTGCCCAGGGCGGTCACATTGGTGTTACTAACACACCAGCTTAACTTCACCCCGGAGGTGCACTCCATTGTCTCGCGAGACAGACAGATGCAAACAACTCTGCGTTTGTGTTAATTTCCAGACTGGATTACTGCAATGCGCTCTACGTGGTTCTGCCCTTGAAGACGACTCGGAAAGGTCAATTGGTCCAAAATGCAACAGCTGGATCCCTGGCTGGGGTTCCATTTAGATCTCATATAACCCCCTTTTGAAAAACAGCTGCATTGGCTACCAGATAAAACAAAATAGAAAATTTTTTCCAGTAGCACCTTAGAGACCAACTGAGTTTGTTCTTGGTATGAGCTTTCGTGTGCATGCACACTTCTTCAGATACATTGAAGAATTTTCTATTTTGTTTCGACTATGGCAGACCAACATGGCTACCCACCTGTAACTGGAACTACCAGATAAAGTTATTTAAGGGACGCAGGTGGCACTGTGGTTTAAACCACAGAGCCTAGGGCTTGCTGATCGGAAGGTCAGCGTTTGAATCCCCACGACGGGGTGAGCTCCCGTTGCTCGGTCCCAGCTCCTGCCCACCTAGCAGTTCGAAAGCACGTCAAAGTGCAAGTAGATAAATAGGTACCGCTCCGGCGGGAAGGTAAACGGTGTTTCCGTGCGCTGCTCTGGTTCGCCAGAAGCGGCTTTGTCATGCTGGCCACATGACCCGGAAGCTGTACGCTGGCTCCCTCAGCCAATAAAGTGAGATGAGCGCCGCAACCCCAGAGTCGGACATGACTGGACATAATGGTCAGGGGTCCCTTTACCTTTTTAAAGTCTTCTTTACCTTGGCTTTCTGACACTTGAGGTGCAAGTTTTCAGAGTCCACCTTGTTTTTATGATTGTAAGTCTGTTGTTTTAAAAAAAACAAAAAACCAATTTTTTCCTTCATATTTTGTTTTAATGTTATAACCCTCCCAGGACCTCATTGCACAGGGTGGGAAATAAATAAATAAATAAATAAATAAATAAATAAATAAATAAATAAATAAATAACTGTCATAATAAGGATGTCCCGATGGGAAGGGGCAATGCCAGAGCGAATGTGGCAAGCGGCCCAGATTTCCTCACAACCTCTGGGCCATGGAGGTGTCCCTGCAAATGTGCTGCTTTTCAGAAATGAGAGGCAACTGCCAGAACTCATAAAACGGGCTGTTTGCTTAACTGGCAGCAAGAGGCGCCTCGCCTTGTACTGTACATGGAGTTCAGCAGAGCTCTGGGAAAACAGTGGATTAAAAAGAACAGGGGTGCACATCCCAACATGGGGCTCGAACCCACAACCTGAGATGAAGGGCCATGACTCTGTACCAGAGCATCTGCCTTGCATGCAAAGGGTCCTTCTGATTTCAATCCCCGGCATTTCCAGAGCCCCTGTCCCAAAACCTGGGAAGCTGCTGCCAGTCAGAGTGGACAGAACTGAACTAGATGGGCCAATGGGTCCAACTCCGTACAAGGCAGCTTCCTGTGTTCCGCAACCTCTTGAAACTCGGAGAAAGCCGGAGGTTTTCTGCAGCAGCACTTAAGAAGGAATGTGGCCATCCCTGGCAGCCAGATCTGCTAAGAGCACCCTGGTGGTTATCAATTACGCACTTGCTTTCCTTCCTCGCTTGCAATGCGAACTTCATGTTCCGTGCCGAGCACGTCCAGGCAGGGCTCTGCGAGGCCAGGAAAAAAAACACCCACCCGGAGTTGAGCGCGGCTGCCCCACCTTGTACCTCCAGGGCGCAAACGTGCCATTTCTCCCTCCTGCTCGAAAACCTCAGCCCCTTTCCTTGACTTGCCTGAGTGCCTGGCATTTTTGGAGACCGCTTCAAACAACACATCCTGGAACGCATCCAAGGGGGAAGTACCTTGAAGCAGGGAGGGGAAAGTGTGGGGAGGGGGCTTCAGGCCAGAGGTCATTGATTCCGAAAAGCCTGCGTGGAAGGAGCATCCTGCAGCACATTTCTGCAAAGGGCCTTGCAGGGTGGGATCTCTCTGCTCAGAATGCACCAAGCTGCTCCTTGCAGCCGGCTCTACCTGGTGCATGATTAAAATGAGGGAAAGAGCAAACTCTGGAAAGGCGGCGGTGGGGGGGGGGGACCCCAGATTGCAGGATCATTGAATTGTACGGTTGGCAGGGACCCCCAAGGATCATCCAGTTCAACCCACTGCAGTACAGGAATCACAGCTTGAGAATCCCTGGCAGAGTGGGAGAAGGCTTGGAAAAGGGCAAAACAAATGATCCGGCGGATGCAGCGACACTGTGGGATGCGATCCATGAGAGGCAGTCAAATAAAACATTCCTTGTTTTCCTAGAGTGGACATGCAAGGGGATGTTTGGTCCAGCCAGTTGAAAACTTCCTGTTCCTCCTGACTGGAGCATCCTTCCTTTTGCATGTGATAGAAAGTGGGCATGACCTTACCTGTCCAGGTAACAAAAGGACGAGTCACGCAGCACACCTCTCTCTTTTTGACTTCCTTCTTTGTTTGACCAGCTTTCAGCTAGGACTGCTCTGCTTGCTCTCAGCTAGCAGAAGCACAGGGATTATTCTCCCATATGGGGTAGATCCACATGTACATATTTGTAACCAAGTGTGCCTTCAGGAATCCAACTGTGAACTGATGTAAGTAAACTTCTTTTATTGAGGGTTCTTGTTCTCAGATCCCGCTTGTGGGTTTCCCATAATAGGCATCTGGTTGGCCCCCGTGAGAAAAGGATGCTGGACCAGATGGGCCCCTGGCCTGATCCTGCAGAGCCCTCCTTACATTGCAACGGTGCTTGTGCCCAGGTAACAAGATTGCTTGCAGATTGTCAAAAGGAGGAGTATTAGGCAAATTTAATCTCCTACAATTTCCCGTTTCTTTCATCAGACAGCCTCCCAACAGAGATTTGGAGTAATAATAAGG
The DNA here is from genome assembly GCA_900245905.1 of Lacerta viridis. Taxonomy (NCBI): domain Eukaryota; kingdom Metazoa; phylum Chordata; class Lepidosauria; order Squamata; family Lacertidae; genus Lacerta; species Lacerta viridis. The sequence continues at coordinate 8,883 of OFHU01002212.1, forward strand.
AAGTGCACACATGCTTTTTGAGATTCCTTTCCCCCTTACTCTAACATGTACATTTTGGTTACAGGTAGGTAGCCATGTTGGTCTGCCGTAGTCGAAACCAAATAAAAAAATTCATTCCAGTAGCACCTTGTTGTTGTTCAGTCGTTCAGTCGTGTCCGACTCTTTGTGACCCCATGGACCAGAGCACGCCAGGCACGCCTATCCTTCACTGCCTCCCGCAGTTTGGCCAAACTCATGTTAGTAGCTTCGAGAACACTGTCCAACCATCTCATCCTCTGTCGTCCCCTTCTCCTTGTGCCCTCCATCTTTCCCAACATCAGGGTCTTTTCCAGGGAGTCTTCTCTTCTCATGAGGTGGCCAAAGTATTGGAGCCTCAGCTTCAGGATCTGTCCTTCCAGTGAGCACTCAGGGCTGATTTCCTTCAGAATGGATAGGTTTGATCTTCTTGCAGTCCATGGGACTCTCAAGAGTCTCCTCCAGCACCATAATTCAAAAGCATCAATTCTTCGGCGATCAGCCTTCTTTATGGTCCAGCTCTCACTTCCATACATCACTACTGGGAAAACCATAGCTTTAACTATACGGACCTTTGTTGGCAAAGACAAAGTAGCACCTAGGTAAAGGTAAAGGGACCCCTGACCATTAGGTCCAGTAGTGTCCGACTCTGGGGTTGCGGCGCTCATCTTGCATTAATGGCCGAGGGAGCCGGCGTACAGCTTTGGGTCATGTGGCCAGCATGACTAAGCCGCTTCTGGCAAACTAGAGCAGCGCACGGAAATGCCATTTACCTTCCCGCCGAGCGGTACCTATTTATCTACTTGCACTTCGAACTGCTAGGTGGGCAGGAGCTGGGACCGAGCAATGGGAACTCACCCCGTTGCAGGGATTTGAACCGCCAACCTTCCGATCAGCAAACCCTAGGCTCTGTGGTTTAACCCACAGCGCCACAGCACATGCACAAAAGCTCATACCAAAAGCTCATACCAAGAACAAACTTAGTTGGTCTCTAAGGTGTTGCTGGATTTACATTTTGCACACACATTCACACTCTCTCACACACAAACCCACCCTTCGCCCAGGTGTGTGTGAGCCCACCAAGGGAAGACTGCATCCAGTGAAGCGGTCTCTTGCCTACAACAGCTGAAGTCATAACAGCTTTGTCTGCCTTTCAAGAGCCAAATGATCCTTTCCTGGGTTTGCTGCTGCAGGCCAGCCGGGCTCCCCCTCTGGAAATCACATTCTCCCGTTTGTTTTATTACATTTGCTTTCGGTGCGTAATTGCTCGCTGCTGTGGGAGTCCTCTTGGAAGCAGAACGGAAACACGGAGAACATGAAAATGAAATTATCTCATCAGCCAGCTCCAACGTACACACAGCTGACAGCTCCCAAACTCAAGGCTCGGCTCGCCACAGCTCTTTGGAGGCACATTCGAGACTTAGGTGTGGGCCAGGGGCATCGCTAGGGGGGCGATGGGGGCGGTATGACCCCGGTGACAGGGGAGGGTGGGGGTGACAAGCAGCGGCCCCTCCTGCCACTCCCACGCACCGCCACTCCCTCCGTCACCCCGGGAGCAACAGCACACGGCTGAGCGAGCACCCCGTCCGTGCAGCGCTGCTGCTCCCGGGGTGACCGGCGGTGCGTGGGGAGTGGCGGGAGGGGCCGCCGCTTGTCACCCCCATGCGCCGCCGCTCGCTCCGTTGCCCCGGGAGCACCAGCGCACTCTGTGTGCGGTGCTGCTCCTCCCGGGGCAACGGAGCGAACGGCGGCACGTGGGGGTGACAAGCAGCAGCCCCTCCTGCCACCCCCATGCGCCGCCGCTCCCTCTGTCACCCCACGAGCTGCCTTTTCACTCTGCGGCTTAAAAGGGGGCTGCAGAAGCAGCAGCGGCACTCCATCGTGATGTCACAATGTGATGTCACGGCGCCCCGCCCTGGGGCGTTTCCTTTTACCGCCCCGGGTAGCGCGGAGCCTTCCTCCGCCACTGGTGTGGGCCACACCCTGCAACATTTCTATTCCTATTTACTGCTTCCACTGGTGCATCTGGCTGGTCCCTATGAGAACAGGCTGTCGGACTGCAGGGGCTGTTGGCCTTATCCTGCAGCTTAGGAGCAGGAGGGGCTGAGAGGTCTTCACCTCCCCAATAACATATTTGAGGGGGCCGAGGACCCCAAAAGTTGATGGGCATTGCTAGGTTTGATGAGCCACTCAGCTCCTGAAGGTAATGGGGCCCTTTATATGTCCAGCTGTCCTTTGTCAACAACAAATTGCTGCTGTTTTTGTGTATGGAATATATGCTAGATGGTCATTGATGGACCTCATAGCCATTTGCACAAACAAAATATGTATTTTATCAAAGTAATGGTTGAACTGAAATACAATTAAGAAGTATATTGATAGTGAAATACAATTAAGAAGTATATCAATAGGGATGTGAGGGCGATCTGGCTGCGAAATCTGTCACCCCATTGATCGCCAGGGTTGATTCGGCCGATCTAGCTGGCTAGGCGGGTGTCCCCTTCCTCCCTCACCGCTCCATGTGCGTCCCTCCCGAAGCTGCGCGCTCGATGGAAGAGGACGACCATCCCAGATAGAAGGAGCGTGCCGTTCTTCGGTCAAGGGTATGCGATAGCTGCGCTCCCCTGCTAGAACCTCCAAACAAGCTCAAGAAGTATATATTAATAGTGAAATAATGATTAAGCTCTAACTTAAGATGATTTTTCATTCATAACAAACTTAATAATGCGAACACATTGGCATTTGGCAATAACAAAAGTTCCTTTAGAAATACAATTTACAAAGACTCAAAGTCTAGTCTCTAGAAACTTGCTATAACATGAAATAGGTGATATATTCAAATGGTGTCTGTGCATCATTGTGATTGATTATTTAGGGCAGTCCTTATTGGGGCCCCTCCAATATATTATTTAAATTGGACCCCCTGTCCTGCAGAGGACTTCTCATGTTCTTATGTATATAGGCAAATAACTAGTTGGAGAAAAGTTTGCATGAAGTTTGCAGTTTTCCCTTGGGAATGAATTTTCCTTACCTAAGGTGGAGTGGACGCAGATACTGGTTGATGTAACAGGTCTCATAAACAAGGGCAAGGAATTGGATTTGCTTTGCGTTTTGTGTCATCACAGCATTAGACAGCAGGCAGGTTTGATTCCATCGACTGTTTGGGCCTCTTCAGGGAGGTCTCCTTTTGAGTAGTGACATTAATAGCCAGAAACCACGAGCTTTGCCACTTCCACAAATCATGCCACCAGCAGCAATGATGGGCAGGGGTTTCATCAATGTGAGCTTGTCGTATAGAACATGGGTCAGCAAACTAAGGCCCGAGGGCCGGATCAGGCCCAATTGCCTTCTAGATCCGGCCCGCAGACGGCCCAGGTATCCAGGCAGCCGGCATAGCACGTACACACGTGATGATTTTTGTGACTCAGCCAGGCTTAGGGGTCAAAAGTGACGCAGGCGGCTGCTGGAGACAAGCCCCTTCTCCGTCCATTGTGTGCGCGCACTGCAATTTTTTCTTCCGGGGTGAGAGAGAGGGAAAAGGAGCCACAGTTTGGATTTCCACCATGGAGCTGCCGGCGACTGACCTCAGGAACATGGTGCAAG
>OFHU01002212.1:17500-37307 GCA_900245905.1 Lacerta viridis
GGCAGGACACCTGCTTTGAATGCCGAAGTTCTGGGTAGAGCTGTTACCAGTCAGTGTAGACAATACTGAGCAAGACGGACCAACGAGTCTGAGTCAGAAGAAGACACCTTCTTTTGTTTCTATGAAGGCTCTCAAAACCGCTGCAAGCTGTTCCTGCACAGGGATTTTGCAGACCATTCAGAAAAGAGAAATTCCTCATGCATCAGCTCTCCCTGGGACGGAAGGCTGAGGCATTTAGAATCCTAGCATCCAGGGAGGAATTTGGACGGGGAGATAATTTTGGAAGCATCCCTTCCAAGTCACAGGATAACTTGAGGCAGAAACCCACTTCCCTGGAAGCCCACCTTGCCACCTGGGGCGGCTAATCCATCGCAGGCAGGGGTCCCGTCCCACCTCCAAGGGATGGAGTTGGACCTGGCAATTTGCCAAAGGCATCAGCAAGGATTTTGGCCAGGACACAAACCACAAGGACTGCTCCTGGAACCAAAACACTCCTTCTCCTCCCCGCAGCCGTCGCTGGGTAATGATGACCAAATAGACTTCTTTCATTTCCTGAGAGCCTGGATTCAATTATGCCACTCAGCTTGCTGCGATAAATCAGAATCTGTTCGAGTGGGTGGGTGGGATGGAGACGGGAGATTTGGAGAAAACTCCAAGGCAAGGCATTTACTATTTCTGGACGGATGCGCAAGCCGTGAGCCCAAAGCTGAATGCCGCTGCCATCTGGACATCGCAAGCCCACTAAAATAAAACAATGAAATCTCAGGCCTTGTAAAACAATCAAGTAACACTATTTGCAATAAAATGAAACAAAACTTTGAAACAAACAAAACAAAAGAAGAGCCGACTGATTAAAGGCCAGTTGATCAGTAATGCTATGACCACACGAAACGCAAAGCTTAAAAGTTTCAGGGGACCTTTCCTTGGCAGGACTTAATGTCCGAGTAATGTTAGAATTCTAAGGTCTCAAATATAGAATAAATATTCATAAATGCACACATATCTAAATATATAAACCACATGTCTGAAATAGTACAGGAGAGCAATCCTGAAGCCATGTTGACTCTCCCAATGACTTCAAATATTCCTCTGCAGTAAGGCAGGAGAACGGGGAAACCCTTCCCATTGTCTTTTTGCTTACAAATCCTGTCTTAAGGGAGTATTTGTGTATGAATAAGGTGAGACTGTGTTTATGGTGCTGGAGGAGACTCTTGAGAGTCCCATGGACTGCAAGAAGATCAAACTTATCCATCCTTAAAGAAATCAGCCCTGAGTGCTCACTGGAAGGGCAGATCCTGAAGTTGAGGCTCCAGTACTTTGGCCACCTCATGAGAAGAGAAGACTCCCTAGAAAAGACCCTGATGTTGGGAAAGATGGAGGGCACAAGGAGAAGGGGATGACAGAGGACGAGATGGTTGGACAGTGTTCTCGAAGCTACTAACATGAGTTTGGCCAAACTGCGGAGGCAGTGGAGGATAGGGGTGCCTGGCGTGCTCTGGTCCATGGGGTCACGAAGAGTCAGACACAACTGAGCGACTGAACAACAACAACAAAGGTGAGCCTGTGACCTGGATTCAGGAACGAAAGTATTTATCATCACAGAAGAATGGCCAGGCTGCCCAGGTAGTGTAATCAGTGACCATTATCAGGTATCCTGGTAGATGGGATTTCTGCAGTAGACTGCCTCCTATGATGTATGTATGATGATTTTGGGGTGGTCTTGGGCAATGTCAAAAGTCTTTAAAGGTTCCTGCACACTTTTATCTGAAGAAGTGGGCATGTACACAAAAGCTCATACCAATAACAAACGTAGTTGGTCTCTAAGCTGCTACTGGAAGGAATTTTTAAAAATTTTTTATTTTGTTTCGACTACGGCAGACCAACACAGCTACCTACCTGTAACTAGAAATGGGCCCGTGATTGCAACAATTTAATCTGTTATTATCCTTTCTATATTCCACTGTTGCAACCCACCCTTCTAGTGGCCTAGCAATCTCATACAGAAATAAATGATCAATCCTCCTTCCTGCGTGGAAAGCAAAGCAGCCAGAATCTGCACTCGCCCCACCTGGGATTCCCAGCAGCTGCCTTTCAGAGGCATTTACTGCTTCTGACATGGGGAGGCAGAACGTAAAACCACCGGAGTCTGCAGCCACAGACAGCATTTTCCTCCATGAATTTGTTCAAACCCCAATTCAACAGATTGTAACCAGGGGAGAGTTGCAAATGCATCTTGGTCTGATCCTGGAAAGCAAATTATTTTTTGGGCATCGCCTTCTAAACCATCTGCTTGATGTTTCTCCAAGGGGCAGCTGTCCTCCCTCCCACTCCCCACAAAGCATCCCAGAAAGAGGGACAAAATTAGCTCTGCAAACAGCCGGCTGGAGCCAGTCGGGGAAGATGGAGCTTGCTTAAGGGGCCTCGAAATGCCAGCAGCACCACCAGGTGGAATCTTCTTGTGCCCAGAACTGGAAGGATGCCCACTATCCAAAGCAGAACCAGCCTTTGCCTGCAATGCCATCTCATAGATTCTCCTTCTCTCCCTCCTCTGCCCTGGGGGGCTCAGCAGGTTCTGAATTAGGATTTCGGTTTCTTGCTCCTGACTCTCCGAGTGGATGCTGAAAGCTCACAGAAGATTACAAACTATCCAAGGCCTGCAGAAAGCAGACAGAGAATGTTCCCCCCCCCACCTCTCATAACACTAGAACCCGTGGGCAGCCAATAAAGCTGAACGCTGGAAGATTCAGGGCATATTTAAAAAAGGAATTCTTATTGTGGATCACAGGTAAACGATGGAACTCGCTCCTAGAATAGAGTGCTCTTGTGTTCAGATGCTGCTTACGGGTTTCCAACCATAGCATCTGGACGGCCACTGAAAGAATGGAATGCTGGACTAGATTGGACATTGGTCTGATCCAGCAGAATAATAATTCTATTATTTGCACCCAGCCCATCTGGACTGGGTTGTCCAGCAACTATGGGCGGCTTCCAGCATATACGGAAACATAATAAAATATTGAACATTAACAACTTCTCTATCAAGGAATGCCTTCAGATGCCTTCTAAAGATTGTTACTCATCTCATTCAGGATGTGGGTGGAACTGTGGTCTAAACCACTGAGCCTCTTGGACTTGCCGATCAGAAGGTCGCCGGTTTGAATCCCTGCAATGGGGTGAGCTCCTGTTGCTCTGTCCCAGCTTCTGCCAATCTAGCAGTTCGAAAGCACACCAGCGCAAGTTGATAGTTAGGTACTGCTGTGGCGGGAAGGCAAATGGCATTTCCGTGCGCTCTGGCTTCCATCATGGGGTCCCATTGTGTCAGCAGTGATTTAGTCCTGCTGGCCACATGACCCAGAAAGCTGTCTGTGGACAAATGCCGGCTCCCTTGGCCTGAAAGCAAGATGAGTGCTGCAACCCCAGTCACCTTTGACTGGACGTAACCGTCCAGGGGTCCCTTACCTTGACCTTTTACTCATCTCATTGACATGTGGCGGGAGGGTGTTCTTATGTTCTTATGCTCACAGGAGTTTATGAAATTAAGCATGGCACTGGGAAAAGTGGACAGTGAAGTTTTCCTGCCTCTCTCACAACACGAGAACTTGTGGACACCCAATGGAGCCGAAGATTCAGGACAGAAAACATTTCTTCACGCAGCACAGAGTTCAACGATGGAACTCCCTCCCACCGGAGGCAGCGATGCCCGCCAAGGATTAAGGCTAATTAATGGTGGCTTCGGCAGTGCAGTTTCCAGGGCCTCCCCCCTCTCCGCTGACCTCGCCAAAATCCCTCCTCCATCCATCTCCTTTCCAAGGGCTCTGCCATCGCTCATATAAATGGTCCTTTGTTGCCCTGTCTGTCCACGCCCGAGGCCTCCTTTGAAAGGCAAGCGTTCCTCCTCCAGCAAAGAGCTGTTTGTGGAGATGCGGAAATGCTACATAAAGGGAAAAGTCGTGTAGGGTCATGTCTGGTGATGTCGTTGCCTCCCTTTGAATGCCGGCCAGCAGCCCTGGTTTCCGACATCTGCACTTCCTGCCTGACAAGGGCCTGACTTTGCTCAGGGTCCCAAGGGGGGCAGGAGGGCTGGCTTTTTCTCTGGCCCTAAACAGAGCTTCCTATAGAGAGAAAAGCTGTCATGGAAACGGCACAGATTGGGACGGAGGAACTTTCCGACGGCGAGAACTGCTCACAAATTGGTGGAATCTCCTTGGTTGGGTGGCCACCTGTCGGGGATTTTTCAGGGATTCCTGCAAGGCTGGGGGCTGGACTAGAAGACCCTTGGGGATCCCTTTCAACTCCATGATTCCATGAGAGCCACTAGATTCCTCCATGAACGAATGGCCTTGCTCTAATGTGCAAGAGTTGCTTCTTTCAACACAGAGTAATTAGAATAATTAATTTTTGATGTTTCGGATCTTTGAATGCCTCCCCCCCCCCAGCTCTGGGCAACTGGGTTCCAGTTAGGTGTCCCTGAGGACTGCTAACTTCCATAAAGCAACAGGTGGGTAGCCGTGTTGGTCTGCCATAGTCGAAACAAAATAGAAAATTCTTTCCAGTAGCACCTTAGAGACCAACTGAGTTTGTTCTTGGTATGAGCTTTCGTGTGCATGCACACTTCTTCAGATATCTCTTATCTTCTTCAGTGTATCTGAAGAAGTGTGCATGCACATGAAAGCTCATACCAAGAACAAACTCAGTTGGTCTCTATGGTGCTACTGGAAAGAATTTTCTATTTTGTTTCCATACAGCAGACCGATTGCATGGATGTCACAAGCAGGGGAAACAAACCTGCCAATTTTGGTATCTCTCAGTTTCTTGCTTTGCCAGTGTTTGAATTTCATCCACACTTCAATTTGTATTTTTTTAAAAAAAAATTCTCAAGAAAGTTTGTTGGGTTTTCTTGCATATTTCTCCTAAGATGCACATTTTATGTGCAGATTTGCCTAATGTACACATTTTCTGTGGACAATTTCCCCAACGGTACTGCATTTTTGTATATGCTATTTTCAGTGATATAATTTTTGTTTGTTTGTTTAACTTTCCCCTAATATATGCATTTCTGTATACACATTTTGGCTGGAGAATGACACCCCAAAGTCTGGAGAAGTGCAGATTTTGAAAGACAGTTACATTTCGGTTTGTGTATTGTTTTTTGGGAAATGAGATCAGGGGTACATTTCTATGAAGATATTATTATTATTATTATTATTATTAACCACCACTCTTCATCCATAGATCTCAGGCAGTTCACAACATAAAAAGTAGAAGATAAAAGACACAAAATACATAATAAAAACAAGAACTAGGACAAACCAAAACAATAAGAGCTGTTTGGCAGTGGAATTTGCTGCCAAGGAGTGTGGTGGAGTCTCCTTCTTTGGAGGTCTTTAAGCAGAGGCTTGACAGCCATCTGTCAGGAATGCTTTGATGGTGTTTCCTGCTTGGCAGGGGGTTGGACTGGATGGCCCTGGGGGTCTCTTCCAACTCTAGGATTCTATAATTCTATAATAACCCCCTCCAAAAACCCATGCCACAAACACATTTTAAAGGGTATAGGATGTTAATCATGTGGGATGTAAACACAGAGCAGTCAAACACAGCATTGCTAGAGTGGACATGAAGGCGTCTCAGTCCTCCAGCCTTAACTTCCTGTTTACCTGGACTGAGACAACTTCCTCTATGTAACTGGAGATGGGTGTGGCTTCACCTGGGGAGGTTTACACAAAACCACAGGAAGCAGACTCCATCTTCCTCTTTTTGCATCATCTTCTGAACAAGCTACATCTTAGGACAAGATGCTTTCCTCCCTTATGGAGTTAGCTTCTACATGTAAATACATTTATCTAAGCCTGCCTGCCTCTCTGAGCCTGCATTATAACTCAGCATGACTGTAAGTAAACTCTTTTATATCTTATAAACAGTACTGTGTTGTGTCTTTACTTTTAAGAGGGAAGAAGGGGAATATACCAGGAATATATATTTCTTATAGAGGCTTTAGCAAGCCTATGCAACCGTCTCTGCTGTGTTTTAGAAAGGGAATGGAACTCTGCTAAGTTTGGAGCTTGTTAATACAAGCTGGGATGAGATATATAAAGTAATATATCATCATCCACACTCCTAAGAATTCCCACAAATCATCCCAAGACCTGGTTGAAGGTGAACATTTTCTTCCGGCATCTAAAGGTGCATAATGTAAACTGAACCAGATTTCTCCTCTCCTCACCTGCAACGAAGTGGCCATTGCTCGAGACTATCCCCCCCCCCCCGCTAAAAAGCAACGACAACGACGTCCCCTGCTGAACTTTCCCAAAAGAGCACCAAAAGTCCCCTGCTGAACTTTCCAAAAAGAGCACAGACTCCTCTGCAGTCTGTTAAAGAGCCCCTTAAATCCAGAAACACAATCAGAAAACATGTTATGCTCATTCTTGGGCGTAATGCAAAACACATCTTCAGAGTGCCTTCCAGGAAAAAAAGCCATTTATCTTTCTCAGGGTGCCTCTGCCCAACAGTTCACTGTAAACAAGTGTAAAGTGACGCAATAAATAAAGAAATCTAAATTCCACATGTATGCTCATGGGGTCCGAAATGGCAGCGACTGCCCAGAAATGAGACCTGGGGGGGGGGGGTCATAGGGGCTAGCTGAATGAAGACTTTGATCCAGTGTGCAGCAGCAGGGGGAAAGGCAAATTCCATGCCAAGGATCATTAGGAAAGCAATTGAAAGTAACCCTGCTGATATCATAATGCCTTTACGCAGACCTATTGTGTGAGTGCATTTGGAATCCTGTGTACAGTTCTGGTCGCCTTACCTCAAAAAGTGTGGGGTGTGATATATAAGTTGCAGTCAAGTACAACATTCCTTGTTTTCCTAGAGTGGACATGCAGGTAGATGTTTGGTCCAGCCAGTCAAAAACTTCCTGTTTCCTCCTGGCTGGGACGTACTTCCTTTGCATGTGACTAGAGGCGACCTTACCTGCCCAGGTAACAAAGGCATGCTGCCAAACTCTCTCTTTGACATGCTCCATCGTTGGAGAAGCTTTTTAGCTAGAAATGCTTTTTAGCTAGAAATTTCAGCCAACAGAGGGAACTGGGATTATTCCCCCATATGGGATAGATTAGGGGTCAGAAAACTTTTTCAGCAGGGGGCCTGTCCCTCAGACCCTGTGGGGGGCCGGACTATATTTTGGAGGGGGGGGAAATATGAATGAATTCCTATGCTCCACAAATAACGCTGAGATGCATTTTAAATCAAAGCACACATTCTACTCATGTAAAAACACCAGACAGGCCCCACAAATAACCCAGAGATGCAAAAGGGCACATTCTACTCATGTAAAAACACGCTGATTCCCAGACCATCTGCGGGCTGGATTTACAAGGTGATTGGGCCAGATCTGGCCCCCGGGCCTTAGTTTGCCTACCCATGGGATGGAACCACATGTATATACTTTGTAACTAAGTCTGCCTTCAGGGATCAAACTGTGAACTGATGGTGTGAGTAAACTTCTTTTACTGACTTTAAATAAGATTGTGGAGTGTTTATTCTTTTAAGAGAGATATAAGGGAAATTACCAGGAACCTAATAATGAGAGGCTTACACAAGCCTGCAACCAGCTACCCACTGTGTGTTTAAAAGGGGAATGTGAAACTCTGCTCAGCAAAGGAACTTGCTAGCACAAGTTAGTAAGGATATTAATAAGCAATACATCCTCTCCTGCCTCCCTGAACATTCCCACAAAAAGGACATTGTTGGGTTGGGAAAGGTTCAGAAAAAGGCAAAGAAAGTGATGGAGGGGATGGAGCGACTTCCTTGGAAAGAAAGGCAGCAACATTTGGGTCTTTTCAGTTGAGAGAAAAGAAGGGGTAGAGGTGACGTGATAGACGCTTATAAAATTATGCTTGGCATTGAGAAAGTGGACAGAGGAAACTTTTTCTTCTTATCACTAGAACTGGGGAACATCCAGTGAAGCTGAATGCTGGAAGATTTAGGACCAAAGAACATGATCCCAACCACTCAGTGGGTGTGGATTCATTGCCCTACTGAATAGCTTTGGTCTGCATCCAAGATTTGGCTCTTTCACCAACTAGTCTCGACCGTGCCTCATGCCCAGGCCCTCGAATGTGTGTCTCATGTCCCGAAGCCAGGAATGACGACACCATGGTGGCTCAGGACAAAGAAGGGGCTAGCCAGCTTGGCCTGAGAGAGGCTAATGTGAGAAAGCTGGTCCTATAAATGTCCATGACCTCATCCCATCAGAAGAAAAAGCAAGAGGGAACACAGAGCTGGTAATTCTCAGCAGAGGGGGAAACAAATGCTGTCACACCAACGCTGGCTCAAGACAAATCTATATAAAAAAAAACCCACTGACAACTGGGAAACACTGGCCTGTGAGCACTCCAATTGGAGAACAGCCTTTACAAAAGGTGTCACGGGCTTTGAAGACACTCAAACTCAGGACGCAAGGGAGAAACATGCTAAGAGGAAGGCACGCTTGGCAAATCCACACCATGATCAACTCCCACCCGGAAACCTATGTCCCCAATGTGGAAGGACATGTGGGTCCAGAACTGGCCTCCACGGTCACTTACGAACTCATTGTTAAAACTGTGTTTAAGGAAGATAATCTTATTCGGCTACGAGTGATGGAAGAAGGAGGAGGAGGAGGAGGCGGCTTCTGGTGCTGTGCCCATCCCCATGCTTAACTTGGAAATTATCTGAAAGCTCCTCAAGCTCACAAGCAGGGGAGTGGACTACCAAGGCCTACGAACCAGGATGGCTCTGCTCTGCCTCCGCAGTTGGAGGCAGCAGTGCCTCTGAATCCCAGTTGCTGGAAACCACAGAAGGGGAGAGTTACTCTTGCGCTCAGGTCTTGCTTGCGGGTTTCCCATTGGGGCACCTGGGTGGCCACTGAGAGAACAGGATGCTGGGCTCGATAGACCATTGGCTCTTCTGATGTTCTTAACCATTGGCTCTTCTGATGTTCTTAACATAGCCATCATGGCTACTAGCTCTTTCCAGCCATATCCTCCAGGAATTTGCCTAATCCTCTCTTAAAACCATGCAGGTTGGGGGCCTTGTGGGGAAGGCAAGCAGCCCTGCACCCCCAGGGAGACATCTCCCTTATCTCCCTTGGTGCACTTGAGCCTAGAAGGTCCCAGGAGTTCTCATTCCACTTTGGCCAGGGGCTCCCTGGGTGGTCTCAGGCAGACTGATGCCTGTCATTCTCCCCTTTTTCTGCAACATGTGGGGTGGAAAATTCCAAATAGTAAGTTTTCCCGCATTTTTTTCTTTCCATTTCTAAATGTTTCATAACATTTGTTAGCAACAGGATGAGGACTTTGGGTTTTGAACGGGATGCATCTGTGTGGGGAAATTAATTTGGGGACAAATTAGCTCCAGATTCCTTTGGGATGACCTGCGTCTGAAATAGATGGATTGAAGAATGTATTTGGAGCAATTTGGACATGGAACAAATTTCCTTGCCTGTGAAAGTGAAATCCAGGCAATTTCTAAATTTGCATTATAAATGAGCACGTGCCATTTCCATGCAAATGTCTGTCCTCATTTTGGCTGTTGCATCTCCTGTTTCAAGGGGACGCCTGTACGGTCACCCTGAGATGCACTACAAAAGGTAGAGCATAAATGTTCCAATCCATGTGCAGACAAATAGCCTGAATGACACCGGCTAGTACTCTCCCCACCCCATCGTCCAAGTACAGCGAGTGTCGTCATCGGTGTGGCACTTTGCTCCACAAAAGACCTATCAATTTTCACACTGGATTCGGCCCAGGTACCATGTGCACACAACTGGTCCCAAGTTTTTGAAGGCCAAAGTTGGAATCTTTAACCAAAACACGCTCAAACAGACCTGACACAACGCCTTGATGAATTGCAGAAGAGGCAACTGTGAGGTCATCTCTCTAACCTGCTATTCATTATCTGACTTGGAGAGCACCCTGGCTTCCCTATCAGTTTGTGACGGTCCAAATATTGACACCATTGCGGTCAAGAGTCGATTCCTCCTAGGCATCCGACTTTACATTTCCAGGATTGTCCTGTGAAACAGGCAAGAAACCAGCTGCTCGAAAGCAAACTGCAAGCACCTCCTGTGGTCTCTGGTCCCTGCTTGGCAATTTTGGTGCCTCACCTGCTGTTTTGGTGATGCCTTACAGACATATTTATGGCTCTCTAGGGAGAGCCGTTTCCACGGCAGAGGGCCAAGGCGATGCATGACACCCACAGGGTCTTGGCAAAAGGGGAAATCCACAAATCCTAGCGAAACATTGTGGGAGGATGAAGAAAAGAAGAAGAGAATATTGCAACGAGGCTGCCGTGCCTTGAGCAACGCTGACCTTTTCCAAGACTTTGAAATTTAAGCCTTTCCATGGGACAATGGGATGCCTGTAAGGCAAAAGACAGGCATGCTTTATGCTGCCCCCCCCCAGGGAGTTCCCCCCACACTCAGCCAGCTCATTGGCACCTGTCATGACAGCCGATCCCTGCAGCCAGAAGGAAGTGCTACCATGTCTCCTTTTCAGAGCCCCTGTTGCTCCGTGTCTGTGGATTCTTTCAAAACTCAGCTCCCGGCGACGCTCAGCATTGATAGCAGGGCCGTGCCTCGGCTCTGACTGAATCCTGGATTCTAAACCAAACTGGGGCAATTTGGGTTGGTTGGGGATTTGGCTAGAGCAGGTGGGGGCAGTCCTGGATTGCCCCAAGTCAGATCAGATCCACAGAAGTTATCCAGGGCTTTTGAAAGAGGGGAGCGGTCTGGTGGTCAGGAGAAAGGGAGGAAGAGAATCAGGCCATTATCCTGTATGGGTTTAATTATTCCCTACCCTTCTGAACTCAAATTGGTTGAGGGCTGAGATCCTGGTTGAGTCTGCCTTGAGTCAACCCAGGTCAGATTGGGTCACTCCAAAGTGCCATTGGATTGGGGGGGGGGGCAGGAACAGTCCTTTGTTAGACAGTAGTTTGAATACTCTATAGTCAACTGAGTCCCAAGTGCCCGTCCCCCTGTAATTCTTACAGGGCTCCTGTAAGAGGCTGGGGTGGTCTCTGTATTCATCTCCAGAGGAGGCAAGGGGCAGTAGCAGGATTCCTGCTGGCTGGGAGGTGGACACTAAACCACTTTCCACAATCCTTTTCTGCAGCACCTGGAGTACAACAGCCTGTCGAAGGAGCCACAAGGTTTGGCTCTCCAGCCCTGCCTGCAGTTAGCAAGAGCTTTGCCATAGCAGTCACTGTTTTCCAGGGGAAGCCTATATATTTTGTGGCCATGAGATTCCCAGACTATCTTCTCTACCAGTTCGCATTTCACCCACTCCCTAATAATGACCTTGGCTCCACTCAGCTGGTTCCCCCTTGTACGTGTTACGTGATCTTGGACTGTCTTCTGGGCTCCTGACCTCAGTTGTCTTCCATTTCCTGCTCTGTCTCCTTCCACTTTGCGATTGCATTGGAGCAGGAAGCCCACAAAGACTCTCTGGGGCATTTGCAAAACACACACACGAAATGCCTCAATCTTCAGGCCTGGTGAAAGAGGAGAGCGCAAAAAAATACGGTCTGAAGCTCAACATCAAAAAAACTAAGATCATGGCCACTGGTCCCATCACCTCCTGGCAAATAGAAGGGGAAGAAATGGAGGCAGTGAGAGATTTCACTTTCTTGGGTTCCATGATCACTGCAGATGGTGACAGCAGTCACGAAATTAAAAGACGCCTGCTTCTTGGGAGAAAAGCAATGACAAACCTAGACAGCATCTTAAAAAGCAGAGACATCACCTTGCCGACAAAGGTCCGTATAGTTAAAGCTATGGTTTTCCCAGTAGTAATGTACGGAAGTGAGAGCTGGACCATAAAGAAGGCTGATCGCCGAAGAATTGATGCTTTTGAATTATGGTGCTGGAGGAGACTCTTGAGAGTCCCATGGACTGCAAGAAGATCAAACCTATCCATTCTTAAAGAAATCAGCCCTGAGTGCTCACTGGAAGGACAGATCCTGAAGTTGAGGCTCCAGTACTTTGGCCACCTCATGAGAAGAGAAGACTCCCTAGAAAAGACCCTGATGTTGGGAAAGATGGAGGGCACAAGGAGAAGGGGACGACAGAGGACGAGATGGTTGGACAGTGTTCTCGAAGCTACTAACATGAGTCTGACCAAACTGCGGGAGGCAGTGGAAGACAGGAGTGCCTGGCGTGCTCTGGTCCATGGGGTCACGAACAGGCGGACACAACTAAACAACAACAACAAGATGAGAAAGATAAACTTTGTAAGAGTTGAAGTCCTATATTAAAGACAACCAAACCCTGGAGCTCTTGAATGAAAGCTTAACTCTTCCTCGTGTTGATGGTGAGCTTGGCAAGAACTGAGAAGGCCTAGCAAACACTCTTGAGTGAATGAATCACTTGCCTGTGCTGCTACCATCCATGCATTCCCTTTGATGCACCAGAATCCTCAACATGCTCTTCAAATAAATATCTGCAGATGGAGGAAGCTTGCTTTCTGCTGCTCTGGAGGGCAGGACCCAAATCAAAGGATTCAAATGACAAGAAAGTCGATTCCAACTCAATATAGAGCCTTTCAACAGTGGAAAAGACTCTCTGGGACTCTCCTCCTTTGGAGATTTTAAATGAGAGCTTGGATGGCCATCTGTCAGGGATTCTTCAGCTGCGATTGCGGGGGTTGGACTCAATGATCCTTGGGGTCCCTTCCAACTCTACAATTCTATGACTTCGGAAGGTGGTGGACACTCTTCACTGGAGGTTCTTAAACAGAGCTTGGGTGGCCACCTGTCGGGGGTGCTTTGGTTGAGATTCCTGCATTGCAGGGGGTTGGACCAGATGACCCTTGGAGGTCCTTTCCACCTCTACCATTCTATAAGTTTATGCCCCTTCCCCCCATCTGCACCCATGAAGGGCAGCCACACCACGCCCTGCACCCTCGCAGATGTTGAGGTTCCCCATGCTTGAGAGCAGAAGCTCCCCAAAAGCTCAAGTGAGAGGAGGCCCAGTTTCTCTCTCCACCCTCCACCACGCTCCCCCATTTCTAATTTAAGCCTTCCTGTCCCTTCCTTGATCCAGCACTACTACTTTGGCAGAGACTAAGAATGAGTCATGCGGCTCAGGCTTGTGAACTCAACCCGCCCCCGCCCCGCACTCCCTGTTCCCAGGAGCCTGGACGTACCAGAGTCCTTTTCCAGAGTCACAAAGAGCTCTTAACAAGGCAGCCCCTTTGTCCTCCAGGCCTAGCTCTATCAGCTGTTTGTCAGGGCCAATTAAAAGGAGTCAGCCTGATGGACACAGATAATTTGCAGACTAATTGGATGCAAACTGCACAGGGGCACAGGAGCTGACTGGGTTTAAGCAGGATCCAGAGATCTCCGGACCTTTCCCTTTCTGCGCCCCCGAGAGGCTGCTTTGCAAGTCCGTTTCTGCACCGGGAGGGAGACGATTTTTTTTTTATTTCGTAGGAAGCAGCGCAGGGTTTGGAAAAAGATTCTGTCTCCTGACTTGCTACCCACCAGAGTAAGGGGGAGTGTGCTGGATAGGGCCAATGGCCTGACTCAGAATAAGCTGTCTCCATTCAGAGGAGAGGACTATCAATGTCTACTAATGTTGCCAAAGAAAATGCCCCTTGCGTACCCCCCTTTCGCCCTCTCTATACATCTGCTGTGTGCTCTGCCACATGTCTCCAGGATGCACATGAAAAACATGTCTCTTATGTCACCACAAAGCACCCCTCTAAACATGCTGTGACCTTTCTTCAACATTTACGACAGCTACAAGGAAAACCTGGATCTCTTTGTGTATAAGGTCTATGTATAAGGTCGCTTGAGCCTATAGAGTGTGTGCATGCTATCTGGCATTGTGGGAATCTTGGGGTCTTCCATAATCCCTGAAGCCCAGGGTCACATGGGCAGCGTGCCCATCAGGGAAGTGCCTGAAGGAGTTCCTCTCCCAGAATCTGCAAACGCTATTGTTTAAACAAAATAAAAAATTCCTTCTAGTAGCACCTTAGAGACCAACAAAGTTTGTTCTTGGTATGAGCTTTCGTGTGCATGCACACTTCTTCAGATCTGTGCATGCACATGAAAGCTCATACCAAAAACAAACTTAGTTGATCTCTAAGGTGCTACTGGAAGGAATTTTTTATTTCTTATTTTGTTTTGACTATGGCAGGCCAACACAGCTACCTACCTGTAACTAGAGCTATTGTTTTAATCGCCCTGGAAGTTTGCCCTGTTTGCTCAGGTACATAAAAGAAATCTCTGCATCCTGCTGAGCATCACTGTGATCATGTTGACTACGACAAGAAACTATATTTCCAATGTCCATACTTTGTGTAAACTCCACCTGGAACTGTGTGAAATCATGCTCGTATTCAGGAATGGGACACCCCAGTCTGCCTGA
Source organism: Lacerta viridis (assembly GCA_900245905.1). Classification (NCBI taxonomy): domain Eukaryota; kingdom Metazoa; phylum Chordata; class Lepidosauria; order Squamata; family Lacertidae; genus Lacerta; species Lacerta viridis. Next base: position 31,908 of record OFHU01002212.1, read on the forward strand.
CCCCACCTAGTATTTGATGTAACCATGACACTTATCCCAGGTGACCTGGCAGAAAGGATGCCCTCCTCCGTGCCAAAATGCAAACTTTTAAGAGGAGCTGTGTTCCTTTGTTCTCCCGATTGCTTGCTGATCAGCTGCTGAGCGGGGTCCTTTCAACACCCCCTTTTCTCTTTGTAAAATAAAAAGCATGATCCTCTTTTGGCCCCTGGGCAATTCAGCTCCAGGGACCACCATTTGCTCCATAAGATGCACAGATATTTCCCCTTACTTTTTAGGAGGAAAAAAGTGTGTCTTATGGAGTGAAAAATACGGTAATTTTTATAAACTCCCATCATGTTGCCTCTCAGTCGCCTTTTCTCTAAACTGAAAAGTCTTTTTGTGCTTCTGTTGGGGGGCATTGTTGAATGTTGACTATTTCTTCATGCATGATTACGTGAAAACAATAAAAAAAAATTGGGGGGAGGGGGGAGTTTCTTTGCCCCCTCCAAAAGTACGCACTTCCTTGCCAAAAAGAAGTCGAAGAGAGCCATCATCTACAGGGAACCCGGAGCCGTGAATCTGGCCCAGGAATTGGCTGCCCTGCAGCTGTGAGAGGAGGAGGAGACATTAATGCCATTAGATAGCTGCCAGCTGGAAAAATAGGCACAATTCTTGATCCCGAACCCCTGTGGTCAGCCACCCCTGCCTGGCCTCCGATCGCTCTTCTCCTTGAGGAAAGCAAGGGCCTGAGAACACCAGCTGCCCTTTCCCCAATCTAAACCTGATTACTCTGACCTCAGCTATACTTCCAAGGCCCCCAGACGCACATTCCACGACTCAACAGAGTGATTGTGTGAGTGGGCAATGTCCTGGAATAATTCGCGTAGAAATTGGAGTTCTTGGCGATACCCAGAAGTCAATAATTAAAGAATCCAAGAACTCTGGCCAGGCGGGAGATCAATTTTAAAGTCTTCAAACAGTTTTATTAATATAGAAGCAAATTCCAGTCGAAATAAATTCCAGGAGAAGGCCCTGTTTCGCTAAAGGTGTCGTGGGCTTTGAAGACACTCAAACTCAGGACGAAGGGGAGAAACTTGCCAAGAGGAAGGCACCCTTGGCAAACCTTCATCATGATCAACTCCTGCCCAGAAACCAATGTCCCCACTGTGGAAGGACGTGTGGCTCCAGAACTAGCCTCCACAGGCAATCTTATATGGCAGTGGTGGCCAACTTCCAAGAGACTTCAATCTTCAATCTACTCACAGAGTTAAAAACTGGCAGTGATCTACCCCCTTTTGGGGGGTTCAGGTCAAAGTTGTTGAGCTTTTTTTAGGAAGGAAAGTCCTGTTTTTTGGGGTTCGCATAAAAGTTGTTGTGCTTTTTTAGGGAAGAGGAAAGCGACATTGAGCTTTTTTTAGGAAGGAAAGCCCTGTTTTTGGTGGTTCAGGTCATTTTAGGGGTGCAGGGCAAAGATGTTGAGGTTTTTTAGGAGAGCCAAAGTTTTTTAGCTTCTTTGGGGGGAGCCACTGATCTACTGGTGATCTATCACAGATGTCCAGTAATCTACTGGTAAATCACGATCTACCTGTTGGACATGCCTGTTATACGGCTACAATAAGGTTACCAGATTTCCCCCCCCCCAATGAATCCAGGGACACTTTTCAACATCAATGGATTTTGTATGGGGGCTGATTTGTAAATCCGGGGACTGTCCCTGGAAAATGGGGATGTCTGGTAACCTTAGGCTACGAGGGATCGCCAAAGAAGAAGACATGTTTGCAGACATCTTTGGTCTGCCAACTGACCTGGTGCCTGAAGCCAGCTCCCCGTAGAGCACATCCTTGGGAAACCTGCCATCTTCCAGTCTGTGGACTTGACCAAGCCAGTGTAGATGTCGCTGAGACAGGAGTTCAAACATGCTGGGAATCTGGGTTTGAGAGAGCACATCTAGCCTAGTATTCTGATACCATCATTGCTCAGGAAGCTTCTCAGCAGGGCAGCCCCATAGTTCATTGGCCTTTGAGTTGCAGTCGCCCTTGGCCAGCTGGCCAGCCTATCTTTCACCAAAAGTCCAAGCCTGTCAAAAACCTCTCTGCTCTGAGTCCAAGATTCCTCCTCCCCAACCCCCCTGAGTTTAGCCCTGAACAATTATCAATATTTATTTATTATGTGCTCATTAGCAAAGCTCTTTAACGAGAAGTGGATTGAGGGCCAACCTGGACAGAAGATTCCACCCTGTTGCAGAATCCCAGATTATGCATCGTTATCTTACAAAATTATAGAGGCAAAGGGGACTATTCTTCAGGAGGGATTTTAAAGACCCCCGAGGGATCTGCATTCCAGGGACCCAGGAGGCCAGAAATATTGGAATTCCAAACCTGAGCAGCTGAAATTACTGGAACGGTTTGGGCCACCCCCATTCTGGTAAGAGAATCTCCTTGCGGACATTTAAAGCATTGATGTGCCAAAAGATTGGGGGGGGGGATTTGCAATTTGTTTTATCTTTGCTGTTGTCAATCAGTTATTGACAATATACTTTTAAACGTACAATGGGGAGATGAAAATTCGTGAAATTTTCAGAGTTGGGGTGGGGATGCGCTCTTATTACATTTAAAGAAATTCCGTGTGGAAATATGTATCTTTTTCGAGGTAAAAAGAATGATTTCCCCCAAAATCCATGAGAATCCCAGTCTTGGTGGCTTCCCGTGGTTCCTAAGAACCTTAAAAGAGCCTTCTGGATGAGGCCAGTGGTCCATCCATTCCAGCATCCTGTTCTCACAGTGGCCAACTAGATGCTCTTCATTGGCTGCCCACAAGTTAGATAATCTGGATACTTTTAGTTTATGGGATATTTTTTTCCGAGAAGGGCCGTTTGCCAAACCCTTGAATACTAGCCACCAAATAATTAAGACCAAAGGTCTTCCAGAGTTTGGCAATACAGTGCTCTCCTCCTCCACTGCACATGGTGGGGCTTACTTTTGAGTAAATATGCACAGGGTCCATTTTGAATTCCAGCCATGTCCCTTGAATACCAGTCATTCCACACCATGCAAAACAGCCCCCCCCCCCGTCCCCATCTAGGGGAATCCCGAAACCTCGAGTACTGAGCTGACCAGGCAGCTCTTCAGCAACGGGGAAAAGGTGGGGGGGGGGAGAAGAAAAGGGGACTGCCCCCCAAAGTCCATTCAACAGGCAAAACAAACTATGTAATGAATTTTGTTGAAAAGGTCCCCTCACATCTGCTCAGCGTCACAAGGCGGACGGTCTTGGCTGAGGTTTTAAGACTTGGCAGGGCACCCCACATCAAAAAACCCAAAGATATAAACAAGGCATCCTGACATGTAAACAGCCTTGTAATTAATTACCACACGGCTTGAAATTAATTGTGGCGACCACACCCCACTGGGGGGTCTCCCACTTCAACCTCTCGGGACCAAAGCGAGAGAAAGACCAATAACGGGGGGTCACTCGGCTCCCGGCTCAGGGCCAAAAGGGAGACGCAGAGTGTTCCAGCTCAGATATTCAAAGGAACCCATCATTCCCAGGACATCTACCCAAATCCAGATGTATGGACTGCGACAGTGTCGGGCCTGTTCTTCATCAACCTAGGGCCTTGGAAGATTTACATAATGCAAATGATTTAGGTGAGCTATTAACAGGAAAGTGGCTCAAGTCCAGGAGAGAGACAATTCCAAGCTCCTTTCCAAGTTCCAGTAGAGACTAAAAGCAATGTTCAAGCAGCAAAGATTTTCTATGTGTTTACTTCAGGGAGCGACATATGGAATTCATGGCTAAAGATAAGAGCATATGAATGGCGCTCTGGATCAGGCCAATGGCCCATCCAATCCAACATCCTGTTCTCACAGGGGCCAAGCAGATGCTTGCGGGGAAGGCACAGGCAGTAATTGAGGACAAGAGTAGCACTCTCCCTTCTTGGGGCTTCCAGCAACGGGTGCTCAGAAGCATTGCTGCCTCCGACTGTGGGAGCAGAGCAGAGCCATTGGAAGCCCTCTCCTCTATCAACTTGCCCAATCCACTCTTAAAGCCATCTGGGTTGGTGGACATCGTTGCTTCCTGTGAGACTCAGTTCATGTGGGGCCACCTTTGAAGGTGACCCGGAAACTGCAACTAATCCAGAATGTGGCAGCCAGACTGGTGACTGGGATTGGCCGCCGAGACCATATACCGGTAACACTGGTCTTGAAAGACCTACATTGGCTCCCAGTACGTTTCTGAGCACAATTCAAAGTGTTGGTGCTGACCTTTAAAGCCCTAAACAGCCTCGGCCCAGTATACCTGAAGGAGCGTCTCCACCCCCATCATTCCCGGACACTGAGGATCCATCTCCCGAGACCTTCTGGCGGTTCCCTCACTGAGAGAAGCGAGGTTACAGGGAACCAGGCAGAGGGCCTTCTCGGTAGTGGCACCCACCCTGTGGAACACCCTCCCAGCAGATGTCAAGGAAATAAACAACTGTCTGACTTTTATAAGACATCTGAAGGCAGCCTTGTTTAGGGAAGTTTTAAATGTTTGGTGTTTTATTGTGTTTTTAATATTCTGTTGGGAATTGCCCAACAGATGATGATGATGATGATGATGATGATGATTTTCTTTTATCTGTCCTGAATTTTCCAATGAGTTCCAATGCTATGAGTGGAGGAGAAAAGCTTTCCTCCATCCACTTTCTGCATGCCATGCATAATTCTATAAAATCCTATCATGTTGCCTTTTGCTCTCCTTTACTCCAAACTAAAAAGTCCCAAACGCTGCAAGCTTTTTTCATAAGGGAGTCGCTCCACCCCCTTGATCCTTTCGGTTTTGCACCAAAGGCTGCTGGATTTTCTTCACAATGTTTGCAAACCAATGCTGAAAAGCGGCAAACGGAGGTTAAGGCTGGAGAAATGAGATATGGAGGGAATCCACCACCGTCAGATCCTCCCATCTCAATCCTGGCCCTGGAAGCTGTTGGGATGCCTTCATCTGGCCTGGTTTTGATTCTCTTCCAGGTTCCAGGACGGTCTCTGTCTCATTCTCCCCAATGCGTGGAACAGTCACATTTCTCTCCGTGCTCAATGAGGGCGCTGCTGGCAGTGTTGTGTGCACGTTCGCGATTTACAACGCAGCTCAGGAGCACGTTCGTGCCTCTTCTCTGAGCTGAGAGCACGACAACACCAATTTCAACATAAACAGGCAAAGCTCAACTCTGTCCCTCCAATGCATCTTGAAGGAAGAGATGCTGCAACTGTTTAAAAAAAAAAATGAACTCATAGAATTGTAGAGTTGGAAGGGACTCCAAACGTCATCCAGTCCAACCCCCTGCAATGCAGGAATCACAGCTAAAAGATCCCTGCCAGGTGGCTGTTGTTCAGTCGTGTCCGACTCTTCGTGACCCCATGGACCAGAGCACGCCAAGCACCCCTA
>OFHU01000053.1:0-18697 GCA_900245905.1 Lacerta viridis
CATTGTGTATCGTTGATGTGTGCTTTATTTATACAGTACTAGATTGTATCAAACACATGTATAGGAAGGAGGGGACAGAATCCTACTCTATGCAAAAGTTCGCACGCACACAAATTTCATTCTCCTTTCTTCTTGTGAGCAAATTCTAAATTATTCACCATTTGGCTTGACAGTGGTTGCTCCCCCAGCTCCAGAAAACATCTGAGGAGCCCTGCTGGATCAGGCGAATAGCCCATCTAGTGCAGCCTCCTGTTTTCATAGTGGCCAACTTGCAGGCAGGAGACCTGCTAGCGGGACCTGGTCTGCAAGCATCTTTCATCCATTATGAAAGAAGGGCGGCAGCTGGTATTATTTGCCAGTAAGGCCTTGAAAGAAAAACTGATATTGACAGCTATTTTAGGGGATTAACTTTCTCACGAAGAGATGGGGAAGCAGGGTAGGGCAATTTAATGTTTCCCCAAAATCCAGGCACATTCTGAAAAATGGGAGAAAAAGATGGGCCTGCTCAAAAATAAGAGAATTTTTCAATTTGTTGTTCAGTTGTTAGTCGTGTCCGACTCTCGTGACCCCATGGACCAGAGCACCAGGCACTGCCTCTGCAGTTTGGCCAAACTCATGCTAGTGCTTCGAGAACACTGTCCAACCATCTCATCCTCTGTCGTCCCCTTCTCCTTGTGCCCTCCATCTTTCCCAACATCAGGGTCTTTTCCAGGGAGTCTTCTCTTCTCATGAGGTGGCCAAAGTACTGGAGCCTCAACTTCAGGATCTGTCCTTCTAGTGAGCACTCAGGGCTGATTTCTTTAAATGGATAGGTTTGATCTTCTTGCAGTCCATGGGACTCTCAAGAGTCTCCTCCAGCACCATAATTCAAAAGCATCAATTCTTTGGTGATCAGCCTTCTTTATGGTCCAGCTCTCACTTCCGTACATTACTACTGGGAAAACCATAGCTTTAACTATACGGACCTTTGTCGGCAAGGTGATGTCTCTGCTTTTTAAGATGCTGTCTAGGTTTGTCATTGCTTTCCTCCAAGAAGCAGGCGTCTTTAATTTCGTGACTGCTGTCACCATCTGCAGTGATCATGGAGCCCAAGAAAGTAAAATCTCTCACTGCCTCCATTTCTTCCCTTCTATTTGCCAGGAGGTGATGGGACCAGTGGCCATGATCTTAGTTTTTTTGATGTTTGATAAGCAGTTTTATTCACTACTTATTTAATAAAATTTGCACAACTCTTGGTTGTGGAAAACCTCAAAGCATCTTAAAAAAGGAATTGAATAGGATTATTAATAAAAACAATAAAAACATTCAAATAAACGAAAAACACACCAGCATTCTGAATATCTAGGCAGGCTTACCTACAGTAAACAAAAATGTTATTAGCAGGTGCCAAAAAGAGTCCAGTGAAGGCACCTGTCTGATATCAATAGACAGGGAGTTCCAAAGGTTAGGGTTTCTTGGTACTCGGGAGACTAAACATAAGGAAGAACTTTCTGGCAGTAAGAGCTGTTTGACAGTGGAACGGACTCCCTCGGAAAGTGGTGGACTCTCCTTCACTGGAGGTTTCTAAGCAGAAATTGGGTGGCCTCTGCCATGGATGCTTTAGTGGAGATTTCTGCATTGCAGGGTTTGGGTTGAATTATCCTGGGGGGGTCCCTTCCAACTCTACAATTCTATGAGATTCCCAACATCAGATCCGGCCCTCGTGATTAATATACTGTGTGCATTTTCTTTTTAAATGCACCCTTTCCCTTATAAAAAGCAGTTTTTTGGGGGGGGGGGTTTGGAGAAGTGCAAATTTAGAAGAATAGCTTGTTCTTTTCCTCATCCCAGAGTTGTCTCTGCAATAATATGGCCACCCCAAATCTGGGCTGTGAACCGTGTATAACCCCATTATTGTCAGAGTTCTCCCCCCACTCTCTGCAAAGAAAAATAATAATTCTGTGGCAGGAATAAAATAAGCAGATTAGGCTGCTGTTTTTTATTTAACATGATTATTCCCTTCAGTTTTCAATATGTAATATAGAGTAGAATTTAAAAAACCCCATAAAATCATAGAGTTAGGAGGGACCCCAAGTTTCCAACTCCCTGGAATGCAAGATGTATTTTGAGTCTACTCTAAGGTGCGCTTCCAGCCCTTGTATCCAGAATCTACTGGTAATTCATCCTCTTGGATTTTTGATACCTAGTTAAATTATAATATAGATTTGTAACCATAATATATTTCCTCTGTGAGGAAATGTTATGTTTGTGGTCTGCTAAGCTTGTGGTCTATTAAGACCCCTATATCTTTTTCACATGTGTCCCCCAACATATTTATTTCCTTCGGTGGAAGGACCACGAGCCACAAAGTCTCGGAAGCAGCTGCAAAGCACCATCTACGCTGAGGTATCCTAGCATGACAATTGCAATGAATAAGTCATGAGTTTCTTTCTGCCAAGTGTAGTGAATTCTCCATCCTTTTTAAATGTAAGATTCCCAGCTCCATCTCTCTTTCCCATCTGATTGCAGGGAGGTCACTGTAGGTTTGGGGGTCAGTGCTAAGCAGGAAGTGAGCTGAACAAACCCAGTTTTTATCCAGACACATACGGTGTTAGGAGAGGGCTGGTACCTCTCAGCTTGATGTGAAGGTTCTGGAAACTGTCTCTTGGTAGAGGTTTGATGAGAAGATCAGCAGTCATCTCTTTTGTGTGGTATATTGGGGTGTATGGGATGTTAGAGGTTGGGTTGTACCTCTGATGAGGAACCCATAGTGCTCTTTCAGGGATAGTTTGTCCACCTTTGGCCCCCACCCTGCACTCAGCTCTCACCCGTGGCTCCTAGAAGCTGACAGCATGTTACAGTGGCCATACCGTGGGAAACAGCTTTGACTGGCTGGCTAAACCAGGTGAGGGTAGCTGATACATCTCAAATCCTCAATGAGTTAGGGACTTCCCCTGCATGTGAAGACAAGCTCATGTGGCTGGAGTGGACGAGACCAATAGTGTGTCCAGTGGTCAATAAGGCATTTCTGCATGTGCTGGAGAGGGGCAGATGGGGCTCATCTACCTGGGAAGGGAGCCCATCTAGGAGAAGGAAAGCTCTGATCCTAAACCTCCAGTGCCTTGTGAGCTATCTTTGGGAGAAGAAAAGGCTAATCCTAGAGTCGCTAAAACAGTTGAAGTGCCCCTTGTTTGCCTCCTTTTGGTAACTCCTGCAGCCAAGCTAGTGCCAAATATATTGCTTTGCTTGAACCATGAGACTGACAGGGCCTCCATACACACTGCCCAGGCTTGTGGCCCAGGAAGGTGACTGGGGTGCTGTTAACAAAGCGGTTTGTCTTCACCCCTGGAGGTGCACTCCATTATCTCCGAAGACTGATGGATGGCCAGTAGGAAACCCAACGCAGCGTTTTGGCATGGCCTGTTTTGGAAAAAGAAGCTTCTAAACCTCATGCATTGGTTACTTCAAGACTGGATTACTGCAATATGCACTCTGTGCTCTCCGGAACCCTTTGTTAGTGCAGAGTGCTGCAGCATGATTGCTGACACTAGTGAGGCCTTGTCAGCATATAGCATCTGTGCCCAGACACTTGCATTGGTTACCAGTCTGCTCCTGAGTCAAGTTTGTTTTTGTTGGCATTCCTGCCTGTTGATATCAGACAGGCAGCTTCCCTGTCTTTGTTTCAGTACCTGCTAAAAACATGCTTGTTTAGACAAGCCTACCCATATGTTTGGAAAGTTGATGCAAATTTTAATATTTTTGTGTGTGTCTATTGTTACTGTTAACTTTTTGAAAGTTTTAAATTATTGTTGTTAATCTTTCTTATTGATAATCTTATTGTATGCTCTTCAACACTTCAGTGGCAATTGTGGCTAGGAGGACTCAGCTTTGGCTAATATTCTGACTGTGCTGTTCCTGGTGAAAATGGACCAGGCAGCCATTGTGGGTACCTTGGCCATATAGAGAAGCTTGTGGTACATGGATATTCAGAAACTGCAGCTGGTGCAGAATAAAGCTCCCAAGCTGGAAGCCCAGAGAATCATACAAATCATAACAAACTCTGCTCATAACAAACTCTCATTGAGCTTCCGTTTCCCTGGGTGAATATTTAAAACAGAGCATGGTTTACAACTCTTCTGACCTACCGAGAAAAGGACGTTGCAAGAGAGCTTGCCATCCCAATATGTAAGCAGCATTTTAATTCCAAGTCCCTCGGATCCCCAAAGCAACTGAACCTTTACGACCTTTGGTGTGGTGGGCATTGTTGGGAGGGAGGTTAATAAAAATGGTTATAATTCATTGAGGCAAGCTCTATATAGAGCTTTAGCGCTGAAATGCTATTGGAAATATACACATCTGTTCATTCATTCATTCATTCATTTCTCCATGGAGCTTAGGGTGGTGTACATGGTTCACCCTCCTTGTTTAAGCCCACAACCACCCTGCGAGGTAGGTTAGGCTAAGAGGCAGCAACTGGCCCCCAAGGTGAACTTCAGGACCAGGTGGGGATTTGAAGCCTGGTCTCCCATGTCCTAATCCAACAGTCTAACCACTCCAGCGCATCGGCTCTTCTGGTTTTGGGGGTGCTCACACTCTGCCACCAGGGACCTCAGGCTCAAAACAGGATTTTATCACAACCTGATTTCATCACAATGAGTTTTAAAACTTCCCCTTTAAGTCTTGCACATCCGCGCCCCGAAGCATAAAGGGAGCTACAAAAAATTGAAGGAAATGTATTTTAATGCATGTATCCATTCATGCATATGCTAAAGGCAGGAATGGATCCCCAGAGAAAGTTGAAGTCAGGGTTTTTCCCCCCCTTTAAAAAAAAAGACAACAACTTGGCTACATGCCTAATTTAAAAGCTGATCTGTTATGAAGCAGGAAGAGACTGGTAAGCTCTAGCAGGGTGGTAATGCTTGGTTTTGGTATGATAAAGAGACAGAACAATCCTCAAAGCCTGTCTAGGGAAATTGCTAGGGCTCTGTGCAGGCTGCGGCTGGGTAGGAGTGCAGAAAGTGGGACATGGGGCAGAATTAAAGGGAAGAGCATCAAAGGAGTCCTGCTGCTGGGCCAGGCCAGTGGCCCATCTAGTCTAGCAGCACTGGGGGACCTTGGCATCTCAAATTTCAGTGGCACCCTGTGCAGTGCCAAAATCCACCCCCTCCCGCCCCACAGTGGTCAATACCTCATTAGCTATAGTAGCTAATTGGAAACCTGACATTCAAGGACAATAAGAACATGAGAAGAGCTTGCTGGATCAGGCCAGTGCCCTACCTAGTCCAGCATCTTGTCATCACAGTGATTCATCATGAGCCCATGAGCAGGACCTGAGTGCAGCAGCAGCATCGCTCTCCCCAACTGCAATTCCCAGCAACTGGCATTCAGAGCTAGACAGCCTCTGATAGATGTAGAACAAGGTGTACTCCTTTTTTTTTTTTAAAAAAAAGACAATTTCTGAAAGCCATATTGTTTAGACAGTCCTTTAGAACATGATTCCCCCCCTTATTTTTAACCCACAAATATTTACTGATTTATTACTGATGTTTTTAATGATGCTTTAATTTGATGCTTTGTCTTTATTGATGCTTGGCTGATTTTATTATTACTTTGTATATTGTGTGCTGCCTTGATACACTTTTTATGAAAGTGTGATCTATAAATTCTTCAGCAAATAAACAAAATAAATCTCACTGATGCCTTCTTGCTCTCCTTTTAGAACAACGTAAAATGATTAAAATCAGCACTGAAAGTCGTCACGGGAGTGAGCTGGCTATCTCTTAATTTCCCACTCTGCCTTTGCAAATTTGCTAGAGGGTGACATCCATCACCATTGTTTAATCATTTCATGTTAATTACTATTTTACATGATTATGAGAAAAAGCCATCTATGCTTGCTGGGTACTTTGAAATTTCATCCCTCTGATGGCAGCGGTTTGGGGATTATGCCCTTGGAAAGGCTGGTGGTGAGGGTGAAATTAGCAAATGAAATCTGGAGAGAGAGAGAGAGAGAGGAGATGGATGGATTAATTTTGTTAATTTCCAAATGTTACTGGAGGAACTGGAAGGGAGAAAGGGAACCACTTACAACACCAACAACAATAATGGTTTAGGATGTATGCGATCAGTAGTTCTCCAGCTCTGCTATAAAAAAACCTCCCTATAAGTCACATTATACGAACTGACTATGATGGATAACCCTCCTGCAATCCTAGCTGGTAATGATTCAGAGTAGAGCTCTGAATAAATATGGTATTGCCACTATTCTTGAATGATTAAAAAATGAATGAGAGTTCAGCTGTGTGCAGTAGTGAGGAAAGTCATATGATCATGCTAGAGATTCTGGGCATGGAAAGGTGGGGTGTCATCTTGTCCTTTGCCCCAGAAAGGAAACTGTCCAGTCAATTTCTGTATGTGAAAAGTGGGGTGGGGGGGGGGAAGCGATCTCTGCTTTTGCGCTAGGCGGCAAAATGTTTTGGGCCAGCCTGTGGCATTGGTTTTCATGGGCTGCTAGCCTCCTTCTTCAGAACCTGTCTAATCCACTGTTTAAAAGGTCATGTGTGGAAGAATGGCTTGGAAATGTGTGCATAAGGCTCTGGCTTCTGTTAAATACGCTATTGAAGGACTTCTGGCAGTTTCCACACACACAGCAGGCCAAAAGAGACTCTGGCAATGACAATAAATGAATGGCTTTATTTTGGGGATGCTGCTTGGCTCATAGGGGGCAACTGTAGGGGCTAGCCATAAACAAAGCCTTGGAAGACAAGCTCTCCTCTCCTGCAGGACTTACGAGGCAACTGCCAGCACATTAGCAGAAGTAATATGTTAATCTCTCCCATTGCCACTCCAAGGGAATTGTGAGCTTCTAGCATCAGTTACTGGAAAGAGAAAGAGGATATAATTAAAATACCTAAATGAGGAAAGACAAATTCCGGGCTGTAATTAGCTGGGTGGCCTCCCCCCCCTCTTTTTTTTGAAGCTGCAACCAGTTCAGTTACCTGGACTAATTTATGGAGGAGGAGAAAGCTATTGATGGCTACTAGCCACAATGGCTCTGCATCTGCCTCCACAGTTGGATGCAGCAATGCTTCTGAATACCAGTTTCTGGAAACTACAGAAAGGGAGAGGGCTCTTGTGCTCAGATCGTGCTTGAGGGCACTGTAAGAAGAGGAACCGGGACTAAATTGGGCCATTGGCCTGAGAGTTGGTGGCCATCACCACCTCCTGTGGGAGTTTCATAGTTGGTGTGCTGTATGACTGCCCTGAATCAATCCAACATTCACCTTTACTGGATGTCTATGAATTCCAGTTTTCTAAGTGTGTGTGTGTGTGTGTGGGGGGGAATTCCCCTTGTTCTCCCAATAGTCAACCAGATGCCCCCCATGGGAAACCCGCAAGTAGAAACCCAACACAACAGCAACTCTCCCCTGCTGTGGCTTCCAGCAAACTGGCATTCAGAACCATGCTGCTTCTGGAAACCCAGCCAGGAGCAATCAAATGAATCCCATCACCTGTTCTGTTCTCCTTTTCATATGCTATCCACTTGGCAACCAAGTCCCCTTGTTTCCCTTTTCTCTCCCAACAGGAAGACAAGCGGGCTCTTTAATGCTCACCACCAGATGGACATTCTCTCCAAATGCAAGATTCTTGGCATGGGGTGGCATAGCAGACCTTTGATGGCTTTGATGTAAAGCTCTGAAGTGTGCCAGGACACTTCATAAAATGCCACAGCCAGAGATAACTTTGGGCAAACGAAAGGCAGACTTTCCCTCTCTCCAACCCAGCTAGGCTTTCCAAGAGGCAGATTTTGCTCCAGGTTTTATGAACTCATTTGGATGCAGAGATCGGGACCTGTCAGTTTTCTGTACAGTTTTACAATGGTGCATGTATGTGAAATTAAGAAGACAAGACAAAGAAGACAAATTCCTGAAGGAGATGGCTGTGCTCTGCCTCCACAGTCAGTGGCAGTGAATGCTTCTGAATACCAGTTGGTGGAAGCCACAGGAGGGAAGAGGAATCTTGGGCTCAAATCCTGCTGTTGGACTTTTCATTGGAACTGCTGCTCAGCTGCTGTGAAAACAGGATGTTGGACTAGGTGGGCCATTGGCCTGATCCAGCAGGTTCTTAAAATGTTGAGCTCCAAAACACTACATGCTACCTTTATTTTTTTTAAATGTCTTAATTCTGTTTTATCCAACCATATACACATCTGGATGCTTGTGTTCTATGTGCTAGTTGTTTCTTTCATACCGGTCGTTGACCACAATACTAATGGTCTGGGATAAAAACAACAACAAAAACTTATGTTCTTATGTTATTTGGTTTTGTTGTTGTTTTTCAAAAACAACAACAACAACAACACCAGCTTCTGGCTTAAGGGTAATTATTTCATTATATATCTGTATGATACTGTTATATGCTGAAACAATTTAATAAAAATTAAGGTAAGATAAAATAAAGATTTGATTTGGACTTTATTTAAATGCAACATGCCACTTTCCAGCAGCTTTCTAGAGGATGTGAGCAATGAGCTTATAGCCCAGGCTGGACCCTCCCTGTTGTTCTTTCCTGTGAACAGCAATAAAATAAAATAATGTGTATGTGTTTGTGTGTATTTTGCTGGCTAGAGTTCCCTTTCCAGCTGGTGCCAGTATAACAGAAACAAGACTGAGATCAACACAGCTACTTAGGCACTTTTATTGGCCCTCTGCATGATGGGAATCAAATAATAGGCTATAAAGAAGGCATAATAAAGCCCTTCTGTAGCTTTCCATAGCTTCTCGCCGGAGCTCTGTAATAGACTTTCTCCCTTACCCCCACCAGTGCCCTTCTCATGGAAACTCCCCCTGCTGCCCCCTGCAGTCTTGTAACACAGGCCACATTTGTCCTTGAGACTCGATAAACATTACCCTCTGGTGTTAGCCTTCCGCTTGGCTTACATGCTTGGAAAACATCTTTCTGTCGCAGAGTGTGGAATGAGCAAATGGGATTAACTGGCCACTTTTCTGAGGTCAGCAGCATTGGTGGGTACCAGTAGATTTATGTGGAAGTGCCAGCAGCTTTTGATAAACACACATTATCTTTTAAAATCATTTGGAGTCTATGTTTCGTGTATGTGTGGCTTAACGTGCCCAGCTCCGAATTGTGCTGATTTCCAGAGGGTCACAGTTGTCTTGTTAGATCTGGAAGCAAAGCAGGGATTGCATTTGCTGTCTGGATATTATTAGTTATGGCATGGTCCTATGCCCTACCCCACAATATTATTTCTGGTGGTGGTGGTGCAAGGATGAAGAACCTAAGGTCTGCAGGTCCTCTAACTTTCCCTCCAGATGTCCTCAAGGCCAGTCACTCCCCCCCCCCCAAGAACTGCACCCTTCACCACCCTGATTTGCATTCCTTCTGTTTTCACCTGGCTGGGATGTGTCCTTGATCTGTGGTGTAGTGGTTAGAGTGTCAGACTAGGACCTGGGAGACCAGGGTTCAGGTCCCTCCTCTCCACTTAGCCATGAATCTCATTGGGTGACCTTAGGCCAGTTGCTCACTCTTAGCCTAACCTACATCACAGGATTGTTGTGAGGATTAAATGAGGTCTAGGACCTGGGAGACCAGGGTTCAAATCCCCCCCTTTTGGGAATTATAGGGACAAAACTACCCAAACTGTACAGAAACTTATTCATGTATGCTACTACAGTGGCAAGAATGTTACTTGCCCAAAAATGGAAAGAAGAAGAAGTCCCAGCAAAGAAGAATGGATACAAAAACTTATGGAATATGCAGAATGGCAAAACTTAAGGAAAAATAAGAAACAAACTTTAAAAGAATGGAAATGTTATTGAATATTATAAATTGTAAACAGATAAGAGCATTGGCAGGATTATTGTAACAACCTGCAGTTTTAAGAGTATATATTTAAAGTAGATGAATAAATGAAAATTAAGTTAATTTGGATATGCAGAAAATATAAAAATAAATTTAAGGAACCGCAGAAAGAGGGAGGAAGTCAAGTTCTGAAATGTTAAAACGACTGTAAAATTATTGAAATGTATAAACGTGAAAATTATAAATAAAACCAAAAACAAATCCCCACTCAGCCATCAAGCTCATTGGGTGGTATTGGGCCCATCACTCACACTTGGCCTAGCCTACCTAACAGGGCTGTTGGGATTTAATGAGGTAGGAGAGAACCATGTACACCACTCTGAGCTCCTTGGAGAAAAAAGGTGGGATATAAATGTAGCAAGTAAGCAAACAGTCAAATTCTGGCAGTGCCTCTTGCCTGCCTGAATGGATGACAGAGAAAGAGAATCGGGTGTGTATAAAAACTACTCTGCAAAGATAAAAATGTACATTTGTTGCTGCACCCACATTTGTCTCTGGCCCTACCCTCCATCGCCATGTGGCCCTAAGTTGTTGGCTTTGGTCTGTCTCAGGAGACAATGGAAGAGTGCTCCTTCGGGATGAAGCCAGGCTACTGAAGAGTTACAGCAGCTGCTGAGGCTGTAGAGACCAATACAGAAGAGATGTGTTTTGTTTGTGGGATTTGATTAGATGCTAGGAGAGGATATATTTATTATTATCCTTTCTTTCTCGCATATGTGAGTTCAGCAGAGTACCATCCGTTTGCAGCTTAAAGGGAAGCTTAGACCGGCTAGTTTTAGCCTTTTAGTATAAGTAACCCAGGCTGCTGTAAGGCAGACTGGATTTTCCTGGTATTTCCCCTCCTTTCTCCCCCTTAAAATAACAACCACACAAAAACAGTCTTGTGAAAGGTAAAAATAACATTTACTTGCTCAGAATACGTCTTGAAGAATAACAGGTACATTACCTTATAAAGTATATAATTTTAAAATAAGAAGAATAACAGGTACAGTAGCTCAGTGCAGGCAGGCTTTAAATGGTAATTAAGTTATTAAGACATACTAAGCCTAGCTTAAAAATGGAGTCTGAGCTGGAGCTCAGAGATGCAGATGTTATGTTGCAGACATGGTGAAAAAATAAGGGAGAGAGTGTGACCAGGCAGGATGGAGCATATATAGCTACGATCTCTTCCTGCTAGGGCACAAAGGGAAGTGATTTCACAGAGTTTTCTCTAGCAAATTTCCACGAAAGCTCTGTAAACCTTTTTTTGGAAGTGGTGGTGGAGAAAGCTTTCAAGAAATTAGAAGGTGGGTTTTTGGCACATCTCAGGGGGTTGGATACACTGATTAGTGAGGGCCAGGAAAGATGGACGGTCTAATGGCAACGAAACAGTGTCACATGCAATTCACCTATTGGTGTAGCAGGTGGAGCCTGGAGGACAAGAGGAATTTCACGTGAAATGTGGTGTGTCAAACAGCCACTCTAGACCAACTCCCCCCCACCCCATACGCATCACAAACACCCATTATTGAAAGCAACAAATAAATGTGCATCTGGTACTATGAGGTTTTCTCACCACTTTAGAAAAGAGCCTGTAACCATGGTGATGTTGTTTCTCACCTCCCACTCACCCCGCCCCTGGATGGACAGAATGTGGCTAGTCAACTGCCTACATAATTTATTAACTCTCCAAAGTGGTCAAAAATGAGGAAGGGAACTCAGTTGCATTTGACCTGCATTAAAAAATTGAAAATAAATTAGAAGATGTCAGATTATTGGGGGGTGCCAATCTTGTTTTGTGAATGTGGGTAGCAGTCAAAGTTCTGGAGGGTTATAATGGGATTTCTGGCTTCCCCACCGCCACAGACTAACCTCCAGCTTAATTCTGTAAAGAGCTGATAGCCATGGAAACTTGCTTGGTCTCATTCCATTATGGATTTCTTTCCAGACCAGTCTAGTTTTCCAGTTTGCGCACGCACACACACACACACACAATATTATTCTAATTGTTCTGCCTGCTTTTTCCTCTGATCCCACTCCAACCCACCACTGGCATCTGAGATCCTTTAAATGAAGAGGCTTTTCTTATAAAAGGTAGATCTAGCAAGAGAGATAGAGCCACAACTCTTACTTAAGGCTCAGTCTGAGGCTTACTTGTGCTGAAACAACATCTGAGCATTGTTCTCAGGGAGTCTCCAGCTTGGACCCTGTAGGGAGCTGTCCAGTGTACTGCTGAAGCTTTGCCTTGGGTACCTGCTGAGGCAATTGCTTAATAAACATGAAGATTATTTGGAGCTCCCAGCCCATGTAAAAGACAACAGGAAAGGTGTTTCATGAGGAGGCTTGAGAGGGTCTCATCCTGTTAATATTTAGGACATTTAAAATTAGGGAGGGAGAAGAAATTGGTTGAGTTCTCATTTTAATGCAGGCTTGCGCTGTGGGTTAAACAAGAGTCTAGGGCTTGCTGATCAGAAGGTCAGCGGTTCAAATCCTGTGACGGGGTGAGCTCGTTCTCGGTCCCAGCTCCTGCCGACCTAGCAGTTTGAAAGCACGAAGTGCAATAGATAAATAGGTACCGCTCCAGTGGGAAGGTAAACACCATTTCCGTGCGCTGCCTGGTTCACCAGAAGCTTAGTCATGCTGGCCACATGACGGGAAGCTGTCTGCGGACAAATGCGGCTCCCTCGGCCTATAGAGCGATATGAGCGCCGCAACCCCAGAGTCGGACACGACTGGACCTGATGATCAGGGGTCCCTTTACCTTTTATGCAATCCACACTTCCTGAAATGAAGGCCACATTCACACCATGCCTTTAAAGCACCGAAACCATTTAAAACAGTCAAGCCTCCCCACAAATAATCCTGGGAGCTGTAATAATGAGGGTGCTGACAGTTGTTAGGAGACACGACCCCCAACCCCATCCCCATCTTCAGATGCAATTCTCAAGAGTTTCTTGGGAAGAGGGATTGACTGTAAGAACACTCTGGGAATTGTACCAGAATGTGTTAAACAAGTGAAAATTGTTTATGAAAATGCATTTTTATATTTGGGGAAAACTTGTTGGCAAAATGCATGTATTTAAAGGAAATATGTAGACAAAATTGGTGGGAAAATGTGTATGTGAGGAGAAATGTGAAGGAATTTTAGCGCTGTTTTTTTTAAAAAAAGAATATTCACAAGCTGATGTGGCAAGGGGGCAAATTATATATAAAGACAGGAAAACGAAAAATTATGAGAACAAAAGGAACAGATGCTTCCTTTGCCACCCCTAAGACTCCCGCATTCTGCCAGATTTCTGAGCAGGAATCACTGCCTTCTCATATTTATTTTAGAAGCCTGTTGTTATTATTTTTTAAAGCATGAGTTATTGATGTTTTAAGAGCTTTTTAAAACAAAACCTCCATTGTCATCTTAATGCAAAGCTAAATCTGCAAAATTATCTCTCTCTTACCATTTATAAGTAAAAAACAAAAGAAAGAAACAGCTTCCATCTTTCTTCCAAAATGAGTTGCAATACTTTGGAGAATAAACTCATATTCATGTATTAGCTCAATTCCAAATGGGTTGAGCAATCTATTCAGAATTATCCTATCTCCATGGCAACAGGCTGATTACAGTATCCATTCTAATGATATTACAAAACAGCTCCAATTTTCTACATGATATTGATATTATCTGCATACGTCCAGATCTAACCGGATATGTAAGCACATCATCTCAGGCATATGCAAATATTCAATACTTTCCTATAGTCTAACATTCTCACTGCCCATTGCTTCCTGTCTCATTTCTTAAGGTTATTTGGGTTCACAATGCACAGTTTGAGATCTAACCCAAAATTGTGTTAATGGGGGGAGGGCAAGCAGAATGGTGCATACCTTCCTTATAGCAGGGTTTCCCAAACGTGGGTCTCCAGCTGTTTTTGGACTACAACTCCCATCATCCCTAGCTAGCAGGACCAGTGCTCAAGGATGATGAGAATTGTAGTCCAAAAACACCTGGAGACCCAAGTTTGGGAAACCCTGCTTATAGACCCTGTTGACTGCCTTGTAACATTTTAAAAAAGAATTATTTGTTTTATTAAAATGCAAAACCCAGCTTAGAATAGAGTCATCACAGAAAAGAGGCATGAAATGCCTAAGCAGAGACAAAAAAATGGTGTGTGTGTGTGTGTGTGTGCGCGCGCAGAGGCATTGGTCACGCAGTCCAGAGTTTCGTTACGATAGAAATCATTACAAGCCATATAGAAATAAAAGCACAACACGGAGATTAGGAAGAACTTTCTGAGGTAAAGAGCCATTTGACAATGGAACGGACTTCAGAAAGTGGCAGACTCTTCTTCCTAGGAGGTTTTTAAACAGAGGTTGGATGGCCATCTGTCAGCAGGGCTGGCACCTGAGGCGAACCAAAAAAACTCTTCCCCCACCCCTGCAAGAGAAGAAGGGTTGAGTGAAGATCTACATCAGGAATGGGGCCGCGGGGAGGGCAATAATGATCTACACTGGGAACAAGGTTGGAAGGAAATCAGCAGCTCCTCCAATTTGCCAAAAAGCTGCTTCAAAGGTGGTGGTGGTGGTGGTAGGGGGAGGCGCTGCCATGGGGGTGGCAGATCCTGCCTTCAAGGAGAGCGCCATAGCTGTCACTTTCACAATGCATTTCTTGGAGGCCAGATCTGCTGCCCCTGTGGATGCTGCTGCCCAAGGCAGTCAGCTCACCTTGCCTCATGGGTGGGCCAGCCCTGCCTTGTCAGGGATTATTCCGCTGTGATTCCTACACTGCAGGGAGTTGGACCAAATGGCCCTTGTGTGTACCTTCCAGCCCTACAATTCTATGATTCTAGGACCAGAGGCAAAAGAGGGCAGAGCGATGGATGTGATTCTAAACTTTGTACATCACCCTGCTTCACAGGAGGTGTGAATAGATGACCCTCAATGCCCTTTTCCAGTTCTGTGACCTAAGCCTGGCATAACTCAGAGACTGTTCTTTAACAACAACAGCAGCAGCAGCAGCAAGCAGCAAACAAATAAGGGGTCCTTTGTAACCTCTCCCTCTTAAAGGCTTGGGAGAAGATTGGTGTCAAATTCAAGAGCTCTTGTCAAGGCTCAGTCTGGAGGCAGTGTTGCATAGTGGTTAGAGTTTCAGACTAGGAACCTGGGAGTTTAGTTCCCTGCTGGACAATTAAGATCATTGGGTGACCTTGGGCCAGTCACTACCTCACAGGGTTGTTGTAGGGATTAAATTAAGAGGGGAAGAACTGTGTACGCCGCCTTGAACTCCTTGGGAAATAAAGGTGGGGTGTGCAGTAAATAAACAATAATAAATAAATTCAACGTCTACTTCCTGCTTAGAGTGGGAATCAAGGAAGGGCTGCCCCAAGATGATAATCAGGGCCTAATGAATTCAATAATGGCACATTTGCCCCCTCTCTCACATTTCCCCACTGCACCTTCTCTGGAGATCCTGGTGAGAAGGGCAGGCAGCGAGCCTCCAGGCCCATTGTCAGCTCCATCTGCATTTAATTGAGTTGATTCAAGTCTCATTGACTGAGGCTAATTCCTACTAAGCTTCATCAGGCCTGTGATGCTTTGAACAAGACTCAGTGGCAGGCCGGCACCATAATTGAATTTCTTGTCATTGAATAGGACTGCTCAGCTTCTTGCAAAGGGAGTCCAGCCAGCCAGCCAACGAGGCTCAAAGGAGCTCATTGGGGTTCTCATTTAGCTGAGAATCACCCTGCTTCATGAGGGGAACAATGCTGTCTATGAGAAAACAGCCTCCCCCTTTATTTGGCTGTAAAACTATTTATTCATTCATTTATTTCATAAATAAACTCTGACACAACTGAACTGTTTTTAGCGAGCACCAAAAAGAGAACAGGGAAGGCACCTGCCTGATATCAATAGGCAGGGAGTTCCAAAGTGCAGGTTGTGCTTTTATAAATGTGGAGCAGGTATTATTTGGCACATGTAACATTGCCAGTTCTACTGATTGAAGTGGTTGGTTGGTCATATGTGGGGTAACAATGCTTCACTACCTCCAGGAAGTCCTAGGGATGTCAGAGAATTCAGAGGAAAAACAGGAGGTGGGAATTGCATATATTCAGTTACTCATCCTGGGTTTGGAATGCAAAACAATCCATCAAATACAGCATCCGTTGCTGTTACTTTCATTCCATTTATGATACAATTATGCTTTTCCCTTCCCTCATTTCCCCTGTTTTTCCTTTGTTTTGGAATGAGTAGGGTGGAATAACATAATGACAATGTAACTGTACTCCATGCTTTAGTAATTTCCAGGCGAGACTATTGTGGTGCGTTCTACATGGGATGGCCCCTGAAGATGACTCAGAAACTTCAGATGGTCGAAAATGTAACTACTTGCTGGAATTCCATTTAGATCTTGTATAGACCCTGTTTTTTAAAATTTGCACTGGTTGCCAGTGTATTTCCAGGCCCAATTGAAGGTTTTGAAAGCCCGAAATATCCGAAAGGCTTCCTCCTTTGCTACAGAACCTCTTGGGTGCTGTGGTTAGCAGAGGGGGCCATTGCTGTACCTGCCTTGCCAATACACTTGTCCAGCTGAGCATCTATGGAGAGGTTGCTGGTTATGGTGGAACGCAGGTACGCAAAATTGTCTACCACCTCAAGTGTGTGGTCACCATTGCTGATCTGTGGAATGCTGGAGACATCCTGACCCACTACCAAAGTTACCTATGCAGTTGCCCCATGTGTGATGATCACACGCATTTAAACCTCCCAGCAGGAATAGGTGTTCACAGTCTGGGACCCTCGTGACAGCCTGGTCTAGTTCCTTGTAGAACTGGTCCTTGTTTCATATGTCAGAGCACACAGACGCTCAAGATGTTAACCAGGCTGGAGGTGGATGAGAGGCAAAGGAAAAGCAAGTTTTCTGAGCCCTGGGTCAGCGATTCTATCAAAGACATAATGGAGTTCCTCACTGAGAAGCCTACGCCATGAATACATACCGGTAGTTCTTCTGAATGCCAGAAGACGGTGTAGTTCTTCTGTCAGAGTCTGCCATTTGAAGCGAGTCTGGTCTCCTGTGGAGTGGCAACATCAATATTGAGTGTTTTCAGCTTCCAGTCAACAACCATCAACTTCTGTGAGCCATTGATCTGCAACAGGTCGGTGGACAAACGAGGACATATGGTCCTGACATTCCAGCTTCTTGGGTGCAAGGAGATTTGTTTCTTTTCTTTTTTTTCCCCTGGTGCAGAAGTTCATTCTGTTTGTTAAGTGATACTCTGAGCTCCAAGCACCCACTGAAGCAGGTGGGCAGTGGCAGGTCAGCATTTTATTGACCAGGGGTTGCCTGGCTTAAGGCAGGCAGTAGCTGACCAGTGAGACACAATGATCTCTCCCACTGATGAAGGTAAGCTCATACCTTATGCTGCTCATAAGATGTCCCACAAGGCCGTGGGTATAAAATGTTCCTCAGGATTTACTACCGAAGCCTTTCTCACGAATAAGTATAGCCACAAGACCGAAAAGGTATAGGGACAGAGTTTTCTTTCTCTTAGATGGGTCCCCTTCCCAGGTTAATAGGCCTCTTCTGCTCTTCACTTTCCTTCTATGTGCAGAAACTGCCTTATTGACTGTTGGACCCACTATTGGTCTCATCTGCTCAATTTGCCAGAGCATGTCTTCGCATGCAGGGCAAGTACCTAACCCATCGGCTGCCCTCACCTGGTTTAGCTGGCATCCTGGAGTCCCTGATAAGGAAGTATCTTCCTGCTGAAAATCCCATGCCACAATGAACTGATGTAATCTCTCTAACTTGTTGAGTCTGCTGGATCAGGGCAAAGAGAGTCCATCTAGTTCAGCATCCTCTCCTCACAGTGACCAACCCCATGCTCTAGAAGGAACCCTGCCAACAGGACCCAAGTGTAACAGCAAATCTCCAGTTGCTGTTCCCCATCATCTAACATTTGGAGGTAGACTGTCCTTGGGCATAGAGGCTCTGCTATCACAGTAGATCAGCTGAAGAAGAGTGTGGCTGCTGGTTCTGACCAAAGGGGGCCCATCAAGCCTAGCATTCTGTTCTCACCATGGCCAACCAGATGCCCCTGGAAAGCCCAGAAGTGAGGCACCAGCACAACAGTCACTGCCCCCGGGAGCTCACAGTTTACATTTTAATAGATGGGGTAACAGGGAAGGAAAGAGATGTGTGTCAACCAGCAGAAAGGGTGATGGGAAGACAGACGAGGTGACATGAATATTTATGAGGCCACGACACACAACCCTCTCAAAAGCTTCCTTCAGATTTTTTGTTTGAAGAAAATTGACACCGAGAGGGAGCAGAACCATTTATAAAGCTTTTAAATGCACCCGTAGTGATCTGGGAAGCCTCAAGGATGCTTTACTTCCTTGTGAAAGGAGGAAATTATTATAGCTGTGATGCAGCTCTCTCTCTCTCTCTCTCTCTCTCTCCTCTCTCTCTCTCTCTCTCTCTCTCTGCCAACAGGCTTCCTGATTTTTGTGGCCATAGGTGGATTATGGAGCTGCCTGGGTAGAGTCATTTTAGCAGTAGAGGGGGAGGGTGGGAAGATTTGGTTGTTACCAGAAAGCCTGAAAACAGACTCATAGCCAAAACGATCTCTTAATTGGAAGAAAGATGGAAAATCTGAGTGTCTGCAGTTACAGTTTAGCAAATACACAATCTATTAGCAACTGGCAATGTGGTGTATTTTTTAAGAGTGTCTTGAAGGAGTGGGCCTTAGAAGCTTTTATCTATGAAATAGTAATGACTTTGGTTCGAATGTCAGAAGAACACAGCCTCTTTGCTGAGGATGTTGGATTAATGCCAGGAATAAGATTTACGCATTAGAGTGACAGCAGT
>OFHU01002213.1:0-63735 GCA_900245905.1 Lacerta viridis
TGTCGCCAGTGAAATATACTCGGAGTCCTGTAGTGACTTCATGCTCTTTATTGCAGCTTGTAAAACAGTGATTGAATTGCCCCCCCAAACCTCAGGCTTTTATATACAGTGGACGCTCGGGTTGCGAACGTGATCCATGTGGGAGGCACCTTCGCAACCCACAGCATTCGCAACCCACAGTGCCGCGTCTGCACACACACGGGTCATGATTCAGCACTTCTGCACATGCGCAAAGCGCAATCTAGTGCTTCTGCGCATGTGCGAATGCCGAAACCCATTCTGGTACTTCTGGGTTTGGCGCGGTGCACATCCTGAAATCACGCAACCCAAAGCGTTTGTAACCTGAGGTATGACTGTACATTATTTACACAATGAGTCCCGTCTGATTGGCCGATTCTGCTTCCCTCCTGGAGCCTGATTGGTCTTTTCCTGCAGGCCAATCATTCTAGGATCCTACCAGCCTAATAAGCTGATTAACTTGCTCCTGGAGCCTGATTGGTCTTCTCCTGCAAGCCAATCAGTTGTTGCATTCTAGGATCCTACTTGCCTATTGTTCTAGGATCCAAGCTTAGTACAGAACACCGGTGGACTCTCCTTCCTTGCAGGTTTTCAAGCAGAGGTTGGATGGTCACCTGTCATGGATGCTTTAGCTGATTTTCCTGAATTGAAGGGGGTTGGGCTAAATGACCCTTGGAGTCTCTTCCAACTCGACAAAGTGATGGTAAATGATGCTCAGTGCAAGCACTAGTGGTGGGCAACTCACTTTCCCCTCAGTCTAGGTTGGAGTGGCTCAGAAATTCCCCTTGTCCCAAAAGAGGTTTGGTGTATTTTTGAGTCCAGTCTTCTTTTGCAAGTACATCTTAGGAAAGCTACCGTACATTACCCAGGTGCCCTTTTGTGCTATCAGTGCACTATGATGATTGAAAGATGTATCAGCTGACAATTCTTCCTGGGCGCAGATTTGAATCCAAGCCAGAGAAGAATTTAGGAACACATGATAGGACTTCATCCCATATAAGTGTGTATATTAATATTATTTAACACTCCTAAAGCACCTTATTTTTTCTATGCGCTCTACATATATTAAAAGACAAAGAAAAAGGGATGCGGAGGAAAGAGTGCAACCCTGTGCATGCTTTTCTGGGAGTTAGTCCCATTGAGTTGAGTGGGACTTACTCCTACTTCTGAGGAAACAGGCTTGACTTTAGGCCTGAAACATGGGCGTATCCAAGGGGGGGCAGGAGGGGGCACCTGTCCCCCCCCAGAACCAAAAAATAATAATAATTAAATGGTTATCGGCAGCCTAAAAGGAAAAAAAAGCTCTCCTAAAAAGCTCAACTACTGGTCTTTCTCCCCCTCCCAAAATCTAAATAACAATTGAGCTCTGCCGACCGGCAGCCGGCCACTGTGTGTGTGTGTGTGTGTGTGTGTGTGTGTGTGTGTGTGTTGCGCCGGCTGATCGTTGCAAAGGAGCTTTGGAAACAGTTCCCTTGCATGGTGAGTTGCGATGGCTGAGGATCCTAGGAAACTGAGTTTTTCTCTTTTTTAAAAATAAGAATTTATTGGTTTTCCAAAATCAAAATACACAAAATACAAACACTACACAAACTACACAAAACACACACACACACACACACACACAACAATTAATTCCTCCTCCTTATCTTCTTTAGCATCCTAGGCTTGGGACTTCCTCACATCCTCTCTTTTGCGTTCATTTCTAATCTTCTTTAGTAACTTTGTAACATTGTAAAATCTACTTTCTTACATCAAATCTTAATCTTACAATTATAATCAATATATCTTAAACCTTAAATCTTATTCTTATCATCCTATCTCAAATCTTAGATCTTGTTTTTATCAAATAAAACTTCAAATTACACATCTCTACCTCTTTTATCCTCTCTTCACTTAACTTAGTTATGCTGTGGCCTATATTTCCTCTGATTTCAATTTCAAATATATAAAGAACAACACATTTCAACCAATACCTAAATATTCCTTCCATTCTCATAGTCCGTTTTCCCTCTGGTGTCGGGGTGCCGTGGTCAGCCTTTCCTTCCCTAATAATACATACTTTACCCCACCCCTCTCCTGTCCAACATCACCTTCCCCCTTACCATCCCCCCACAGTCTCCCCCGCAACATTCCACCAGTCCAGGTTCTCCTTCTATTATTTCCTTCATGTTCAGTTTTACTTCTTTTCCTTCTGTTCTTTCCTTCAGATGTAACTTCCTCTTCTTCAGAATGTAGCAAGCTTCTAGATAGGTAGTTGCAATAAGTTTATAACATAGTATCTTTTCTCCACTCTCAACTTCTTGTTGCAATTTCCATGGTTGTTGTTCTGGAACCTCTGGGCTGCCACCCCAGGAGTTCATTGTACTCTCACGCCATGGAAGCCTTTCTTGTTTGCCAGCTTGTGCATGTTCCTCTTCCAAAAGTTGCACTGGATCAGCATTCTTTCCTTCCTTTTTATCAAGTGGATATCTAGAACAGTTTTTCAAAGTAGCTCCAATCTGGGTAAACTTTTCTATGACATTCTGCTGAAGTAGTTGTAATTCAAACAATAGTCTTTCCTGGATTGATGCCATTGTTGAGTCTAAGGAGACCGTGGGATTTAAGTAGACAGGAAGTGATAGGATCTCAGTATTTTTCCAGCTGCGCCAGCCAGTCCACAGCCACCATTAACCAGAGGGTTAACGGTATCTCTCTCTCACTTTGTAATCCACAAGAAGAAATCAATCAAAGTCTCAATCTTACCCTCCAAACAGGGTTTTCTAAAGTATACAAAATCAGCGTAAAACTTCCAAACCAGTCCTAAGCGGCTCCAGCTCCCTTGACTTTGATCTTGCCGCTGTCAGAGAGAGACGGACTTCCTCATTTTAAATCTCTCTCCGTAAGCCAAATTTCAGCCTTTTAGGTACAAATTAAGCTCCGTACTTACAGAGTCCTTGTTTTAGATCCAAATTGAGGAAAAGTGGAGCGCTCAAAATCCGGCAGTTCCCGCTGCTTCGTGCCTTCGTTAGAGGTGGCTTCTTCAGCGCCGTCCCGGAGCCCCGCTCGCTCAAGCCTCCCCTTTACAAGGGTTGCTTGAGAGCAGGGACAGGACATCTGGCACCCGCTAGAAACCCAGGACCGCGGAACGCTCTTCCCACGGTTTAACGGAGCCCGCAGCGCGGTTGTGGTAGCTCCAATCCCCGAAGACACCGGAGCTGTCTCGGAGCTGAGACAGCTCCCAACTGCTCGGAATGGCGCTCACACCGGAAGTGAGCGAGGGCTGAGGATCCTGGGAAATGGAGTTTTTCAGCCATTTGAGGGCTTTCTGTTGGGGGGGGAGTTTTTCTGTTTTTTGAAGCTGTTTTTGTTTGCTGTTTACATAATATGGTCAGTAATCTAAAAACGAACTGAACCCCTAAAAAACGGGGCATTCCTCATCCCCAAAAAGGTCAACAACTTTGAGCTGAACCCCCAAAAAACGGGGTAGATCACTGCTGAAAGTAGATCACAGTCTCTTGGGAGTTGGCCACCCCTGGTATAAGACATGTAACTAGAATAAAAATTTAAAAAAAATTCAAGCAAATAATTGTAATAACTACCGTAATAAAGCACTGCTATAATTATATATAATTTTCCTAAAATTTTGGTTTCATTCGCCTTTCTGTGCTGAAATGTCACAACCTGAACGACCATGGCTTGCCCCCCCCCTAGTTTTGATCCTGGGTACGCCCCTGGCCTGAAATCCTACACCCCAAGGGTATGTACCACTGACCTCAATGGGAAATACCGAGGAAACATGCATAATTTTGCTTTACGGTTGCAAAAAACTGTGCACTTATTTGACAGTGAAGATCCAAGTATGTGCTTTGTTAGCTATGAATCTGTGTCCTAAAGTGCAAGGTTGTTGGTTTGTTTCCACAGATTGTCAGCAGGGATAGTGGTGCTGATCCAGATTGGGACCCTGATGTGGAGGGTGGTTTAAAAGTGGTTTATGTGTACTGTGTTCCCAAAATGGATCATGGGCAGGGGACACACACTTGCAATTTGCATTTGGGGAAAAGGTACTTTCATATCTTATCATTTCTGAATGTTTTTCCCAATCTTCTTCAGCATATCTAAACAAAGGAACCTGAAATGGAGCCTAAAGAGGACAAAAAACCCAATGGACAGCCCTCCGAGGACAAGAAGGCTAATGGGCAGCCACCAGAGGACAAGGCATCCAGTGCCAATTCTGCAGAGAAGCAAGTGGATGCACAAGCAACTGAGGACAAACAAGCTGATGGAAATGCAGTAAGACAACCTCCTTATAAATCAAAGTTCCTTCCTTTAAATCAAAGTTATCCCAGATACTATTTTATAACATGTCTGCACACTTTCAGAAAACTGCTTCTAAACTGCCAGGTCATTCTAGCACAAAGCTCTCTAGATGTTTGATATGAATTGCATTTCACCCCCTCGTGGAAGCCTTTCCTGAACTTCAGATCTGGGCATTCTTGCTCTCTGCTTACTGGGCCAGTTTGAATGGACCTCTCTGCACACGGATCCTATCTCCAAGCAATGCAATGTGGCTCTGAGATGGCTTCATCACTGCAAGCATTTCTTTGGACTAAACAGAACCATCTCCCCTCTCCTACTCCATCCCATGCACTATTTTCGGGGTTCTCCTGACCCCCCAGAGCAGGCCTGGGGAAGACACAAGGGAAGGGGGCAGGAGTCCTTGTGCTGGCTTCCACTAGCAGAACAACGTAGCCCAGTAGGTTGTATCCAGCAAAGTGTTACTCAGAGTAGACCCATTGAAATCAATGTACGTGAATAATTTTTATTTAGTTTACATTCCTCCCAAAGGAGCCTACAGTGGCAATTTTGAAATTAGTCATGTTCATTGATTTCAAGGGGTCTGCTCAGAGTATGACTGACTTTGGAGACATCCCAATATTTCTGAAGGAGTTGCACACATAACATTCAGTCAGCCTCCCCCCTCAACACACCACTAATGCCCTGCAGATATTTGGAGTACAACCCCCATTTATTTATTTTAATTATTAAATTCATATACTGCCCATCCAAAGATCACAGGGCAGATTACAACATAAAACAAAAATAAAGATGTAGTTGGCGTCTGTCTGTCTCGGGAGACAATGGAGGACTGCGTATTCAG
The DNA here is from genome assembly GCA_900245905.1 of Lacerta viridis. Classification (NCBI taxonomy): domain Eukaryota; kingdom Metazoa; phylum Chordata; class Lepidosauria; order Squamata; family Lacertidae; genus Lacerta; species Lacerta viridis. Next base: position 5,156 of record OFHU01002213.1, read on the forward strand.
AGCTAAAGTCAAACCACTGGAGAGTTACAGCACCTGCTGTGGCTGTAGAGACCGATGTGGGAGAGACAGGTTTTGTTGCAGCTGGGGAAGAGGAAGGCTGCTGCAGATGCACCTTGGCGCTTCTTCTCTTTGCACTCCTCCCAGCACTCATTCCTCCTCTAGTCCCTGCAGCCTGACAGATTGTCTCCAGGCACTGCGATCAAATCATAACAAAAAAAGCAATTCCCCTCCATGCAAACACATCTTAAAAGCTGAAGATGGTTTAATCAGCCATCAGTTCCAGCTGTTGTCCCAAAACATCTGGAGGGCACCAAGTTGAGGAAGGCTGGTACTAACAATGCAATTTGTTTCCGGATTGTGTGTGGGATATCAGCCATGAGCTTTGGATTTACATGTATTTGGTGCTGCATGCACAAAACCTTTCCATTGGTTTTCATCCACTGATCTGACGCCTTCTGGTCAGGGCAGTGGCCTTACTGCCCCATTGCCTTCTTGAGGTGGCTCAGAAGTGACAGTCCTCACTCAGCCCTGAAAACTGGGAAGATGCCCAGCAGCATAATGCTCAAAAAAGCCTTCTGTGTTCAAGGAGGTCCAGCTTTAAACTGCAGTCCTATGCTCTCACTTGTCCATCAAACCTGACGGGAATTACTTCTGAGTAGGTATGGGTACGATTGCATTGTAAGGCTGCAGTCCTTTCTCAATGGGGCTTGCTTCTGAGTAAACACATCTATAATTGCATTGCAAAAGAAAAGGGAGGGGTGATGTGTATTGCTGATTTGTAGTTTTGGCCGCTGCTGCTAAGGAAACCTTTATTTTCTGTCATGGGTATATATGTATTTGCACTCTGGGACCTTCAGGTAAAGGGCAGATCATTAATACATTTTATTTATTTATTTATTTATTTATTTAGGTCTTGTTGAGGGTAGAGAACAAATGTTTTAGTACATTTTGAAATATGTTTGCTTGGAATTGCATCTCATGAAACTCAATGGGATTGACTCTAACCTCGAATTGTATTTTAATTTGCTTATTTATTATGTTTGTATCTGATCCTTTCTTCAAGGAGCTCCAGGTTGCCTACATGGTCCCCACTTCCCAATTTTACCTTCACAACCACAGGGCTGTGAGGCAGATTAAGCTGAGAGGCAGAGTTACCCAAGCTCTCCGAGCATGTATCATAGCCGAGTGGTATCTGTGCAATTCTATATCTCACCTATGTGGGGTGGTTAGAGTGTCAGGTGAGGACCTGGGAGAAATCCCCCACCCAGCTATGAAGTTCACTGGGTGACCTTGGGCTGCTTCTCAGCCTAGCCTAGCTCACAGGGTTGTTGTGGGGATTAAATGGGGAGGGGAGAACCATGGACTCCACCTTGAGCTCCATGGAGAAAAGGGGGCAACATAAATGCATTAAAGTAAATAAACTGGCCTGGCTTTCCAGATCCTGATTGTAGGGGGTGGGGGTGGGGTGACAGCTTTAGCAAGCGAGTGGGACAATTCCACCTCTCAGTCTTCTGATGGAATTATGACACCAGGTGATTGACATCTGCCAGAGGTTGCAGGTCGACCAGTGAGCCGAGGGCCTAGGTTGCAAGTCGCTATGCCTTGGGCCAAAAAAGGAGACTAACACATTTACTAAATAAATGGTAAGGAATACGCAGGGCTGGCGATTCCCAGCTGCACAGGGCAGTCTTGCCCAAGTGATTCCCACGCGGGAGGCCACGGGGCTTCAGCTCCTCCAAGCGCCCCCACGAATCATGGATTGGTGGGAAGGAAAGGGACCGCGAGGGTCATCTAGTCCACCCCCGGCAATGCAGGAAGGGACAAGGGGGGGGGAGGCGGAAAGAGAAGAAACGGAGAAAGGGGCGCCCAGGAGCGGCGCGCGCGAAGCAACCAGAAGGATCCAGGAGGGGCTCGGCCGGCGGCGGCCAAATAAGGCAAAAGGCGGGGCCTCACGCTCCGCCTCTCTCTCTCTCGCTCACGGCGCGGGGCCGATTGCGGCGGCCGTCGCTTAGCAACTCCGCGCGGTCGAGGCGCCCTTTCCGTCCTCGTATCCCCTCTGAATGGGCGCGGAAAGGAGAGGGCGGAGCCTCCGGCCTCCCAGCGCTCGCCGATTGGTCCCGCTAAGTTTCTCGAGGCTTTTGTCGTGACGTCGCGGCGGCGTCGTTCCAGAAAGTTCGCGGCGGAGCCTATAAAAGGCTCTTGGCCGCGGCGCCAATAGCCGCGTCGGAGCGAGACGCCAGGGACGGGCAGGTGAGGCTCAGGTGCGGGCGCTGCATGCGGGAGAAGGACGGGCAGAGGCGGACGCGGCTCCCGAGAAAGGAACCGCCGCTGTAAACGCTTTCAGGTCTGCAAGTGCAGGAATGGAGATCGGGGTTGGGCTGGATGATCCTCGGGGAGCCCTCCGACTCCGCGGGCGGCAGGGGGCGCCCTCCTCTGGCTGTCCTTGGCAGGAGGCCCTCCGTCCCGCCGGGCTGCCTGCAGCGAAGGGGCTCGCCGGGGCTTCCTCCGGCCGCCCTGGCCCAGACTTGGCTGAGAAGGAAGCTGGTGCTGCGAGAGAGGGAACGCAAACGATGTTGTGGATGCCAATAGGCACCAAGACTGTTTTTCGTTGAGAATAGTATTATAAAGATTAGTTATAATTAGTTCTAATGAAGAAACATGAATTGCATCAAGTAGAACTTGTTATTGGTGCAATACGATAATTTCCAATACAGTATGCAACGGAACATAGTGTTTCCGTTGTGTTTTTTCTGTAGGTTGCCTTGTAGTTGTTAACGCCAACACTACGGTTTTAACGCTCTTAACCTCGTATGGGACTGGGGTTAAAAGAGGACACTTGGAGCGGTCTTAGTAATGCCTTGCATTTGTATCAGATATATATATATATATATGAGACAATCCAGTGAGGTAGGTCAATATTAATGTGACAAATGGGGACTGAGGGAGGAAGAATGAACTGGTGGCTACAGGGATAGTCAAACTGGAGACCTTCAGTTTTTATCTCCATCTCTAGGAGATGGAGAGCAACATCCTTATAGAGAACAACGGCGGCCCATTTCTAATGTTCAAGAGTCCTTCATTTTTGTTACCATGTCATAATTTATTTTAGCTTATGGCCTTGCGGTTCTCTGTTGCAAGCTAGGCTAGCATTGTCGTCCCCATTTGTGGGTTGAGTGTCTCACCGAAGGCCTTCGAGAAAACTCCAGGCTGAGACATGATCTGAAGAAGCTGCCTTGCGTCAAGTCAGGCCATGGGTCCATCTAGTGCAGCACATTGACTGGCATCAGGTTTTCAGGCGGCAGTCTTTCCTTAAAGCCAGCTGGAGATGCCCAGGATTTGGGAATTAAGGACTCCGCAGGCAAAAACAAATGCTCTGCCATTGAGCTAAAGGCCTTTTGGTTTCATAGCTCAGTGTATTAGATACTAGGCTACTCTTTAAAAAAGGAGAGGAGCAAACTAGTTTTGTCATTTTTAGGTAGTTAATTTCTGTGTCTAGTGATGTAGACCTTCGGTTGGATTTTTTCTGCTCTCCTACGTTAATGGGAATTTCTTTTTCCATACTTATTTAACCTATTTTACATAAACAAAACTTTAAAAATCTATGCTGTGTTGCTATTATGTTCTGTTATCAATGCCTGAAAAAAAAATTCCAGTCCCCTCAAGTAGATGAAATGAAATAATATGAGCAGGTCAAAAATGCCTTTCTCTTGCATTAGATGAAGATGCCGAAATATTTTTAATGTGACTGAAAATGGCATGCAAAATACATAGTCGCTTATCAACAGCCAATATCCCTGTCAGTGGACTTCCCCTTCTCTGTTCCCCCCACCATCCTCAAACCTGCTGCAGAGCTTCTCCCACCATCCTAAGCAGAGTTTGGGGGAGCTGCAGGGAGGAGGAGTGGAAGGGTGAATCCCGTTGCACCATAAGATATTTGTTCTGATAACTGAAGAAAGTAAGGGCTGTCTGGGACAATTTTTGTCCTTGTTTAATGTGTTCATTCAATTGTGTCCATTTTGAATTAATTTATTAAACTATACATTTACACAAGCATACAGAAAGGTTGGTAGTACAATAGCTTTGTAAAAAAGCATTTTGGTTTCCCTGCGAATGTCCTGGTCCTCAAACACTTCAATCAGGAGAAAGCTGCACTCGCAGAGCTCAGGCGATGCTGGATTTCGGCATCAGTGTTGGCCCTTGTGGAAAGATAACTGCCCAGGTAGGAGAAGTGATCGACATTTTCCAACGTTACACCATTGAGTTGGATTTGTGGTGCTGCAGAGGGGTTATTTTGTACTTGTTGGTGCAGCACTTTGGTTTTTTGGATGTTGAGTGATAGGCCAAGCTTTTTGTAAGCTTCTGCAAAGATATTTAGGATGGTTTGGAGGTCATCCTCTGAGTGTGCGCACACTATGTTGTACAGTAGTTCTGAAGAAAGCATATTTTGTGTTTAGACAGTATGCAGAAAATAATGAAATATTTACTTTGTGTGTAAGGAAAGAGCATACTTCTTTTAAAATGGTTCTTGCCATTTGTATTTTTACAAGTTCTTCTGCCTTAAATCCCACCTTATAAAGGGAACATTTGATTAATTGGCAGTACCCAGTTCAGGTTTTTACCATATGCAGTCATACCTCGGGTTGCACTCGCTGCGGGATACAAATGTGCCGAATCTGGAAGTATCGGAACGGGTTACCTCCAGGTTTCGGCGCATGCGCAGAAGCGGCAAATCACAACTTGCACAGATGCAGCGCTGTGGGTTACGGGCGCTGCAGGTTGCGAACGCGCCTCCCGCACGGATCGCGTTCGCAACCCAAGCATCCACTGTACAAAGCTTTCTTAGTACCTTCAAAACATATTTGATGACAACATGCATTCCAGGTTGGGAAATTATTTAGCAAAATGAGGGAAATTTGCTGAAGAAAAACCTGAGTGCTGTCTTCTGATTGCTTCTGTTTCTTACATCCTCTCAGGCCGCTGCCATGGTGAAGGAAACGGGCTACTATGATACACTGGGGGTGAAGCCAAGTGCCACCTCGGATGAGATCAAGCGGGCCTACCGCAAGTTAGCCCTGAAGTTCCATCCGGACAAGAATCCCAGCGAGGGCGAGAGGGTATGGACTTTGGTTGGAGAGGGTGAAGTGGGGGTCTTAGGGAGGCAACTGCAGGTGGGCAACATTGGTCCAGTTGAGACATGAGCTAGGAGGCACAAGTTGTATTTTTTTAGTTCGTGAAAGCAAGTGGCTGGTCTTTTGCAGAAGGGAGTAAACCACTGCGCTTAGTTGTTGTAGTGGGGATGGATGACCAATATTTGACACTTAGTAGTCCTAAAACAGGTACTCTATGCGCAGGAGTACAGTGGGTGTCCAGACACAGAGTATCTACGCACGCACACACACACACACACTCTATTCTGGAGATCCTTGCAATATAGATTACATTTTATCTATCAAAATGATAGGCATTTTGCTAGTAATTTCTTGGGTTCCATCTGCACCCAGGGATGGGAAGTCTTGCAGGCAGTAGAGCATTTTCCACAGTGAGTAATGCTGTATATATCTTTTTATTTTCTGTGCTTATGCTGATTGATACCGTATATTGCTAGTAACTGCTAATTTCCTTTACAGCATTTATTTTGGCCTGGCTTTTTCTTATATTAACCACTGCAGGAAAAAACCTCTAAAATAGGTAGACCACTGCTTTTGCTGGGTATATATTTACTGAATAGTCTCTTAATGGATGTTGAGGAGTTTTCTTAATCACTTGTATGAAACTTAACTATTGTCTGCTAGCCAGCTATTTAGAGGGTCTCTTTCTCTTCTTAGTTTAAACTCATATCCCAGGCTTATGAAGTTCTGTCAGACCCAAAGAAAAGAGATCTCTATGACCAGGGTGGGGAGCAAGCTATTAAAGAAGGAGGCCTAAGTGGCGGCAATTTCTCTTCCCCCATGGACATCTTTGACATGTTCTTTGGTGGTGGAGGCAGAATGAATAGAGAAAGAAGAGGTATGCACGTGTGTTTTAAATACTGCATCAGTTAAATTCTAGTGTTTGAGACAAAAATGTAGAATGCTACTGTAGTATTGTGTCCAAAGTGTAAAATACTTACACTGGTACCTTGGTTCTCGAATGTAATCCATTCTGGAAGTCTGTTCAACTTCAGAAACATTAGAAAACCAAGGCTCTGCTTCCGATTGGTGTGGGCGCCCTGGAAACAATAGCCGACAGCCACATTGGATGTTCGACTTCCCAAAAAATGTTCAGAAACCGGAACACTTACTTCTGGGCTTTTTGTGTTTGGGAGCTGAAATGTTCACATATCTATGTGTTGGAGAACTAAGGTTCCACTGTAGTTACCAATGGGAACTGCAACTGATGGGTTCATTCATGAGGCGGCTCTCTCAGCCTTACTGTAAGGCAAAGCTACTATTATTAATGATTGACTTTTGTTGGCCCTGTTGCACCTGTTTTCCATTCTGGGAATATCATGGCAACAATATCTTACTTAGCATTACTGCAGAAATGGCAGTGTGGTATATCTGAAGCACTGTAACTTGAGGTTATCTTGGATAATGCTTAGATTCAGGTGATAGACCTCAGAACCAAAAAATGGGTGTGGGGGGGTGTTGAGCAAAAAAATGCAAAACCCAAACCAGGATAGTTTAGTCTGTTCTTTAGTTTCATATCCATAAAACATACTAATTTTGAGAGTTGGTGCGTTTCCACTTGGGTTTTTTTTGGGGGGGGGGATTTCGTTCTGCACTTAGAAGTGTTTGTAATTTGAGGGCTATAACTATTAATACAATGCATTTGAAAACTGGTTGGTTTAGGGATACTTATTTCAGCACTGCCCATTAGTGTCTAAAGAAAGAAGTGGATAGAGGTGAGTTGTCCAGAGGACCAACTTCATTCTGGTCAGTAGCCTAAGCTGACAAAAGAGCTCCACCTGATCAAGGAAGCAAGGCTGTGCCACTGACCCCACCCTGACAGTATGCCTGCCTAGCTCCCCCTCTGTGCATTGGGGTAGCCAGTTTGCTTCCCCATCAGACATGTGCTCAAATGTGCAGAGGGCAGGTGGTCCCCTGCTCCCTTTCACCATGTAGAGCCCCCCACTAAGGACTACAGTCACGCTTCGAAATACGCATTCTGTGAGAAGTGCCATGCCACCCTCTGGCAAGTGTAAATGTGCAGGGATTGTCAACAGCTCTAAGACAAAGTTTCCAAACAGCTTTGCTCACACAGGGCCAAACAGACAATCCTTCCCTGCCTCCCTCCCAGCCTTCCCAGCTCCGGAACTGGGTGGTGGGCATGGATGAGCATTGAATCCCATTGCTTGAAGGCATATAAAATGCCTATAATCAGCAGTGCCCAACAACACATGCTCCCTGCTCAAGCTTCCCAAGTACAATTTTTTTAAATTAGATCTTGCCATGGTTGCTGGCAGGCCTGGCTGTTTTTTTCAAGAAAATGGCCTTTGAGAGGGAGGAACTGCCGTGTCGTGCTTCTTTGCCTAGGATGCATATATGATAAAGCCAGATGAAGGGAATTTCATCTTGGTTTTGTCCATGTGTGGCATTACAGATAGTAAAAAGGAAAAAAAATTAAAACGCTAGATAGGACGCCAACTTTGCAATTTCTGAAAAGCTAAGCCGTATTGCAGAAACAGAGCTGTTGTGGTCCAGAAGCAGTTTCCTCTTAGTAAAAGGTACACATTCCATTCTGGAGGCTTGTTAGGCTTAAAAAAGCTTAAAATGAACATTGGAAATGGGGATCTTGTGTTAAGCATCTGACCTTCATTTTCATTAAGGAAAGAACGTTGTCCATCAGTTGAGTATATCCCTTGAAGACTTGTACAATGGAGCCACAAGAAAGCTGGCACTTCAGAAGAATGTAATTTGTGATAAGTGCAAAGGTAAATGACTCAGTGAACTTGAATATAGAAGTTGGGCTGTGCCCAAAAAGTGTTCTAAAGGCCTCGGGTGAGCTGAACATTACATGCAGGGATATTTGAAGGCACCAGCTGTCTTGAATACATTAAAGTCAGACACAGAAGCATTTTGTGGGTGTGATTACTCAGGAAGTACTTGCAGTGCTCACCAAACGATTCTTAAATCTAAAATCAAGAATGTGCCATTTACATTCTTTCAAATTCACAAACCTTTATTTACATATACACAAGTTTCCAGTATGGGTCAGTACGATAAAATCACTCATCAGGAACCTGCATCTAACACTTAAGTTAATGTTGTATAAGCATTCACGAATCCTCCTTGCATGGTGCAGAAACCTGGCTGCTGCTATCTCCATCTTATCCCCATCCTGAGTAAACATAAAGAAGGCGAAATTAAATACATCTGAATACCACTCCCTACTAACAACCAACCAACTATGTGCACCGGATTCTATTTGTGTCTGTCCACAGAGGCAGAGTCTTTCTACAAGTGGTATTTTCTGGAATTTCCCTTTTCTTGATCTTAAAGGAGCATTTGACTCTCTAGAATTCACTTTTGGGACAAACTTCTGAGGATGGGAATGGATAAAATATAGTTTACCTAATTAGGAAACTCGTATTCTTCTATAAGCTGCCAAGTTAAATTCACTCCCCAAGGGAACTTAAGATCCAAAATCTCAATCCACAAAGGGGTGAAACGGGAAACTTTTTGTTTCAGACGTATTTGCCTCTGAAACAGGCTACGGCTCATTTTCTTAATAGCAATCATTCTTTTTAATGACAAAACGAGAATGATTGCTATAAAAAATGAGCCATGATCCTCTTAAAAAATGTGTTTATCTCTGGTCCATGATACAGGTCAGTTGTGTATTGATGTGTATATCACATAAATTGTGAACTGATAGGATTCCAACTGATCTGCACTTCTCGAGGCTATTGTCAAATATTTGGCAGTCTTATGAAAAGTCATGAGAAGTGAACAGATTGCTCTGTTCAAAGAGTGCACTGGAAACTATTGACCAGCCTAGCAATGTTTGTGGACTTAAATAGTTTCCTTGCTGTTGTCCAAACTGTATATAAATATGCTTAGACCTGTTCATTATTTTGAATAATTATGCCAGATCCAGGGAGATGCAGAACTCAGAGGGAGTAATGTTTGGCACTGAATTGGTAGCTAAGATGTAGTCTCAAAGCCCTGTTCACTTGGTGTGGCCTGGTATGAGAGCTATACACGGATGTTGAGATTGGTAACGGGAGCTTGGTTGCTGCCTGCCATCAGGAAACGTTAGGAGTTACTGTGTGTGCGCATATGTATTTCCTTCCAAGGCCTCGGTGGAAAGAAAGGTGCTGTGGAAAAGTGTCCTACATGCAAAGGAAGAGGAGTGCAGGTGCTTGTTCAGCAGATCGCGCCTGGAATGGTGCAGCAAATCCAGACTGTCTGTCCAGACTGTAAAGGCCAAGGGGAACGAATAAATCCCAAAGACAGATGCACCACCTGCAATGGCAACAAGGTGGTTAGAGAGAAAAAAATAATAGAAATACACATTGACAAAGGTAAGGATTTCATCACACCCAACCTTCCCAGGCAGCTAGCTACCCAAATTGGCAGCCCATGAGGGAATATCTCTGCTCATCCCCAATGCCTGGCCCCTCCTGCACATGCCCATTGCTTCCTTTTTCAAGCACGACATTCATGGCAAGGCTTCACTGCCACAAGGCACTAAGGTATCCTAGTCATCCTCAAGGACTGGAATTTCATTGCTCAAGTAACTACAAAGTGATAAAAGGAAGACTGAGACACATAGGCATGCAATATTTTTTATCTTGCTGTTTGCCCGGTAGGGAACCCACAGCAGATTAAAATAAGTCATAAACAGTATCTCAAATATTAGAGATGCTTTCAAAATTTTCAATTTTGGAATTTTGATCCCATACAGTATGTTTTATTTGTTTCAGAAGGCAGCAGTAGTAGAGTAGCATGGCACTAAGAGATGGATGGATGGATTTCCCGTTCCTCCGTTTTGAAGCTTTGCTGTGCTTCATTGCTTACCGTATTTTTTGCTCCATAAGATGCACTTTTTTCTTCCTAAAAAGTAAGGGGAAATATCTGTGCGTCTTATGGAGCGAATGGTGGTCCCGGGAGCCGAATTGCCCAGGGGCCAAAAGAGTGTTGAAAGGACCCTGCTCAGCAGCTGATCAGCAAGAGATCAGGAGAGAGATAAGAGTCCCTGGCTCCCTTTCAGCCCCACCCCCTTGCCCAGGCCTCCATTGTTGAATGTGCTGCAGAGGGAGGTTGTTTGTTTCCCCAGCGACATGTGACTGGCTGATTAGATTATCTGTCTGGAAACTGTAGAAACGGCTCCCTTTCCTTAAGAAGCTGTAGAAATGTGAGTTGAACCCCATAAAACAGGGCTTTTCCTCTTTGCTTTTCCCCCTTTGCAAAAAAGCTGCACAAATCTGAGCTGATCCTCAAAAAAACAGGGCTTTTCCCTTTGCAAAAAAAGCTGCACAAATTTGAGCTGATCCTCAAAAAAACAGGGCTTTTAGAGGAGGAAAACCAGAAAAATATTTTTTTTCTTGTTTCCTCTAAAAATGAGGTGTGCCCTATGGTCCGGTGCGCCCTATGGAGTTAAAAATACGGTAGGTTTATAATTTATCCCAGTGTATACAGTTGGCTGCATTTTAGAGTTAATTTGCAGCACACCCTCTTCCTCACACACATTTATAAAGACACTGCAGAGTAAGCAGTCTTCATGCAATCATACTTAACATTGCATTGTGATTGCTAGGATTGTAGTGGTTTATATCAATACATATGATTTGTTATAAGGGGGGGAAAGCAAAAGGACAAGGCTGTTGAAACCCTTGGTCAGAAATTTAAAAAGCATTCCTAAAAAGCATCAGTTTTATTTTGGAAATGAGGCTACATAATTTGGAACTTTTGAAAGTATTCCTAACTTGCCATAGGCTGGAAGTTACAGGATGTCCATTATTCAGGTTGCTGGCACTGTTTTGACAAATCATCAGAATGTGATTTCTTTGATAGCATGCGTTGCTTCATAGGTATGAAAGATGGTCAGAAAATAGTTTTTCATGGAGAAGGTGACCAGGAACCTGATTTGGAGCCTGGAGATGTCATCATTGTGCTAGATCAGAAAGACCACCCAGTGTTTCAGAGAAGAGGCAACGACTTAATTATGAAAATGAAAATTCAGCTCACGGAAGCCTTGTGTGGCTTCAAAAAGACAATTGATACCTTGGATGACAGAGTCCTTGTAATAACTTCCAAAGCAGGTAGGTGTTGAGTCTACCTTTTTAAAGAAAAAAATGCTTAGCAAATGGTATTTAATTAGCAGCTTGCATGCTTCCATTAAGATACTGATTTTAATGAGTTTCTGCTGCAAACCAGTTTAGATCATCCACTGGAGCTGATGATTGGAGACAGGATGGACAAAAAGACGAGCTGGTTTCCATGAGATGTGATGCCCACAAATTTAGATGGCTTTAAAAGGGATTGTCTCTCAGAACCCATTGCAGGGAACAGTGGGAAAGGGCTATAGCTCCTAAAGTTCTGCTTTTGAGCTTTCCAAATATCCGATTGGCTATGTGGAAGTGGAATGCTGAACTACGCTGACCTTTTTTTAGCCCAAAGGGCCCCACCCACCCATCTTGAGCAAAGTGTCCAGAGGAGGGCAACCCAAAATGGTCAAAGGCCTGGAAACGATGCCTTATGAGGAACGGCTTAGGGAGCTGGGTATGTTTAGCCTGGAGAAGAGAAGGTTAAGGGGTGATATGATAGCCATGTTCAAATATATCAAAGGATGTCATATAGAGGAGGGTGAAAGGTTGTTTTCTGCTGCTCCAGAGAAGCGGACACGGGGCAATGGATTCAAACTACAAGAAAGAAGATTCCACCTAAACATTAGGAAGAACTTCCTGACAGTAAGAGCTGTTCGACAGTGGAATTTGCTGCCAAGGAGTGTGGTGGAGTCTCCTTCTTTGGAGGTCTTTAAGCGGAGGCTTGACAGCCATCTGTCAGGAATGCTTTGATGGTGTTTCCTGCTTGGCAGGGGGTTGGACTGGATGGCCCTTGTGGTCTCTTCCAACTCTATGATTCTATGAAAGTTGGACAGGAGAGCAGAGTCACTCACCTGTCAGTTAACAGATGTCATGATGACATCATGCCCCCCTTTTTTTGTCCAGATTGTCAGAAGCCCTTTTAAAAATGTTTTTTCTCTGCAGAGCTTTGAAAGGCTTTGTAAGCTGTCCCACACCCTTTGAGCTGAGCCAGAACCTGCCTTAATTCGGCCAGTGGGCCTCAGGTTCCTCACCACCACCCTTGGTCTGATTCAGTAGGGTTTCATGTATCATTTTACTGTTGGGAACCTCTGCAAGGGAAAGGGGTTTCCGGAAAGCTAACAAACTACCCTCATACTTAAGTGTGTGTAATCACTATTCAAACAGGTGAAGTAATAAAGCATGGAGATGTCAAATGCATCATAAATGAGGGAATGCCAATTTACAAGTCACCATTGGAAAAAGGTTCCCTAATAATTCAGTTCTTGGTAAGTAAGCTAGTTCTTTTAAACAGTTGTTTGTATCTATCTGCCTACAAGCTGGATGAACTGCATTTCCAACTGAATGGGCAGTTGTAAACGGGGGTGTAGCAAGGGGGGCGGGCCGCCCCAGGTTCCATAATGGAGGGGGTGACAAATTATCAAGGAACAAATTTTTTTTTTTAAATGCCTGCTCCGAAGGTCTTATCTTACTATACTAGGGATTATATAGCTATATATGAAATTTCATGCATATTGGTTAATATCTTGACCCTCCTCCACCAAAATAGCTGTTCACTTGGCTGTTTTCCTATGTCATGAAGGCTGAAATTTCAGTTCAGAGAACACTTACTGTTCCCAACCCTAACCCTGTGGAAAGCCATCTAATTAGACTTTAATTTGATTTTGAGATGTTTTTAGGAGGTAATTTAATTATTGTTTGATTTTATACCAATGTTATGTATCTGATGTTAGCCACCCTGAGCCCGACTTCGGCTGGGGAGGGCGGGATATAAATAAAAGTTTTTTTATTATTACTTGTTATTATTCCTTTGTAAGAAAATATGAAATAACGTAAAACCATTTTTGGGGGGGGGAATCAATGGGGGGGTTGACAAGAAATTTTCCACACCGGGTACCACCTGACCTTCCCATGCCTGGGGGGGGGGGTTGACAAAAAAAATTTGCCCCCGGGTACCAATTTACCTTGCTACGCCCCTGGTTGTAAAGTCAGCAACTTGGGCTGTGCAGCAAAGCGTTCTTGAAACACAGGCTGAACTGCAAGCTCATGAGGCACCTCAACTGTCCCTTACTGCTTACTGCTTCAGGGTTTGTGCACATGAAGCAGTAGCAAGAGATTTGTAAAAATGGGAGGGATGTGCCAAAATGTGTTCTTCAGAGGTGGGGTAGGGAGGTGCACAAAGGAATTCTCTCCCCAGCCATGTTATCTAAAAGCTACTCGTTCAGTGTCAGATGAGCATCACCCTGTTTTCTTATTTTAATGGCATCTGGGATCCTTTGAATAGCTTTTAAGCAAAGTTTTCACCTACTAGCTCTGCCATTTAATCTGCTCTTACTTTGGGATTGCTGGCTTGTTTTATATTGTAAGCTATCTTGAGAAAGCCACGCTGTGTCAGCTTGGTAGAAAGCAGCTGAGGGGCAAAACAAGGGAGGGGGTGCTGGATTTTGTCTGACACCTCCACACACCAAATTGCCTACCCTGCTATCTATGCAAGACAGTGGCAATAATTCCTCATGGTAGTTAACAAAATCAGCCTTAAGGTCTTTGCTTGTGTTCAAGGAGCTGCTGTTCCAAATGCAGGATGTGAGCATTTGTTGTTGTTTAGTCATTTAGTCGTGTCTGACTCTTTGTGACCCCATGGACCAGAGCACGCCAGGCACTCCTGTCTTCCACTGCTTCCCTGCAGTTTGCTCAGACTCATGTTGGTAGCTTCAAGAACACTGTCCAACCATCTCATCCCTTCGTCCCCTTCTCCTTGTGCCCTCCATCTTGCTCAACATCAGGGTCTTTTCCAGGGAGTCTTCTCTTCTCATGAGGTGGCCAAAGTATTGGAGCCTCAGCTTCAGGATCTGTCCTTCCAGTGAGCACTCAGGGCTGATTTCCTTAAGAATGGAGAGGTTTGATCTTCTTGCAGTCCATGGGACTCTCAAGAGTCTCCTAGTTACATTAATGCTGCCTTTTTATTACAGGTTGCATTCCCAGAGCATCAGTGGCTTTCCAAGGAACAGCTACCCTTGTTAGAAGCTCTGCTTCCTCCACGAGAAGAAGTAATGATTTCAGAAGATATGGATCAAGTTGATCTTGTTAAATTTGATCCAAGAGAGCGAGCTTTCCGTAATCATGGGGAAGCCTATGAGGAGGATGACGAAGGTCCAAGAACTGGTGTGCAGTGTCAGACATCTTGAACCGGATGTGTAACTGGACTGCTAGTGTGACAGATTCAAAAATTGGCCTTTGAAGCCACTTGTCATGTTCAGCACAGATATGCTGAGTATCATTTTTGTAACTATATATTTAAGTGTTCATTAAAAAAAACCCTCTAACAAGACTTGAGTATACTGCAACTTGGTTGAAATAACTTTCAGAGCACTATTTACATAAAACAGCTATACAGTTTCAGCTTAATGGGCTGTTCTCTAAACCTGTTGTGTTGTAAAACTGAAGTATTGCTTCAAATAAAACAAGACCATTCTGTGTGGTGCGTGAGGACTCTTAACCAAAAGGGCAACTCTCACCCCATCTCTCTGGAATGGGAACTAAATGCTTTCTCAGCTTAGGGAGCTAGGACACACAATAGGAATTCAGCTGCTACTTCCATGCAAGCAGCATCTTTTTTCTGATGTTTATGCTTGGGTGCCCCCTGCTGGAAAGAAACATTTTGTATTCTGCAGGCATGGCCAACAGGTAGCTCGTGATCTACTGGTAGATCACTGGATGTGGTAGATCCCCAGTAGATCACTGGCTCCCTCCAAAGATGCTCATCAACTTTGGCTCCCCTAAAAAAGCTCAACTTTCCCTTGCACTCTTAAAAAATGGGGTTTTCCTTCTCCCTAAAAACACAACAACTTTGACCCGAACCCCCCAAAAGGGGGTGGATCACTCCCAGTTTTTAACTCTTTGAGTAGATCACGGTCTGTTGGGAGTTGGCCACCCCTGGTATATTGCATATATTTGCAAATTGCAGGGCTCCCCTGAGCACATGCACCGCCTTTATTCTTGTTTGTAGTCACACCTGTGCCACCCATGACAATCACTGCCACCCCAAATAGGGGGAAATGTCTAATAGGGGAAATGATACTCCAGTAGCCCAGTTGGCAAATTAAGTAATTTAAAGTAACAAATACATTTATAAACATAAATAGCAAAATTCATACAAACTTAGATATATATTGATTATTTGCTTTTGTCAAAATCTAAAGGTTTTCTTGATGCACACAATTTAAGACAATTGTCAAAATCGACGCCTTCTGAAAGCTTTGAAAAGAACCCAAATTGATTTAGGTACATTTAAATTGGACAGTCATAAATATGTATTTCTTGATCATCACCAACTGATACAATTTTAGAACCATTTCCATTGTATTGCACTCCCCAGACCTGTGAACAAAACAAAAAATCAGTTAAGATTGATTACATAGCGTTAGGCAATAGCTTATCACAGACATTTTAAAAATTACAATGATCACGTCCTTTTCTTTAAAGGTAATTTATATATGCTGTGTACCGTCCACTGCACAAAAGAACCAACCCAATGGGCCCACAGATGTTGGGCTACAACTCCGCTGTGCCTGACTATGGCTGATGGGAGTCGAGCAGTGACAATCAAAAAACTGAAATACAAGAAGCAGCAACTCGTCTGAGGCAGAACTTACCCATCACTTGCTCCCTGATGTGGAGATGCCAAGCATTGGGCCTGCATTCTTTGCATGCCAGGCATATACTGCCACCAAGCTATGGCCTCTGCCAGCAAAAGCACTCATTCTGCTAAAAAGGCAGGCCAATGGGATTGCACTTTGGCTCTCACACCCATTGCCAGCACTTTGCAAGAGGTAAGCTGAGTGGTTCAATCATCTCAAATTAAAATGCCCAGTTTTATGTGGGAGTGGGTGGTGGTGGATGGAAATCTTATGTTTCAGGTGTTAGTAGGCAGAACAGGGATAGACAATTAATTGGACACACTTCACATTTATTTTATGGAACAAAATTTATATACTACTTCTGTAAGGAAATATAGCAGGAAGTAACCCTTCAAATTTTGGAACGTCTCAAGACTAGTTCTATGCAGCCTGAACTAAATAAAGGTTTTAATGTAAGGAAAGTTCCCTAGGCTGCCACAACTGACGGCCACAAAGTTCTATATACCTGATCTTGATGATCAAAGAAGGTATGAGCACAGGTCTTAGAAGGTACATCCCACACTTTCACAGTTTTGTCCGATGAACTGGAAAAGAACAATGATCAACAATTTTGTTCCCCGTTAATACCAACCCACGAGGAATAGAAAACGGCCTCTGCTTCATGAACCACCATTTGTGCAGTCTACTGGTGTGAGCCTCTCGCCCTGAGCTGGGGAATTAAAAAATTGCAAGTCACATCCATCTATCCTGAAGCCATGGTACTCACTATTTTGTCATGTTTACTTAAGATATTTCATTGAAAGGTTCCAGGCTGGTGTACAAAATTGTGAATAACACCCCCAACCCCAAAGAAAAGTCGAATAGAGCAAGCAAAAAACAAAAAAAAACCATTGAATTGTCTGGGCAAAAAAGGACAGTCTTCCCCTGGTATTGAAAAAGGTACCAGTGTTGGCACCAGACATGTCCCTGGAGCAGATGCAGAAAAGTTCCTCTTTTAAGAGTGTAGCATATTAAAGAAGATACTTGGAGCAGGGCCTCTGCAGACAATCTGAAGACTGGCATGAGAATTGTTTTTGTTTCCTTAAGTGTGTATTTGCCTTGCATAATGTTCAGTCCATGCTTTGTGCAAGACATGGCGCAAAGCAGAAGCTGCCATGCTATGTAAAGGTAAAGGTACCCCTGACCTTTAGGTCCAGTCACAGACGACTCGGGTTGCACGCTCATCTCACTTTATTGGCCAAGGGAGCCAGCGTTTGTCCACAGACAGCTTCCGGGTCATGTGGCCAGCATGACTAAGCCGCTTCTGGCAAACCAGAGCAGCACACGGAAACGCCGTTTACCTTCCCGCCGAAGCGGCACCTATTTATCTACTTGCACTTTGACGTGCTTTCAAACTAGGTTGGCAGGAGCAGGGACCAAACAACGGGAGCTCACCCCATCGGGGGGATTCGAACCACCGACCTTCCGATCAACAAGCCCAAGGCTCAGTTTATACCACAGTGCCACAAACACTAAGCAGATGAATAAAGAGTAACTAACTGCACTTAGCAACACAAGATTTAGTTTCCAACCGAGACCAGACTTGCAGAACTCACTGGCCTGATCCAACAAGGCACCTGAAAGTTCAAGCATCCATGTTCCTTCACCGCCGCAAAATGTAGTTCACACATTCCACTCGCTGTACTTATTGACCGGCAGCTACCCAGTTACCAAACAGCATGTGAGAAAGTGGGCCCACAGCATGCAACTGTGTCTAATGCAGAACCTTGCACAGTGGTGTGGCATCTGACTTGTGTGCAGAAGCTTCAGTCCCCAGCATCTGCAGAAAGGGCTGGTAATGCCTTCCTGAAAACCTGGGCAGCCACTGCCACTCAGTGTAGGAAACACTAAGCTAAGATAGACCAATGGTGTGAGTCAGTGTAAGGCAATTTCTTTGTCCTGCACAAACCCCCAAGACAAGTATGGCTCAATGCAGCTCTCAGAAAAATTCTGCACGGCTCATACCCCTACAATAGATGCCCCACATTTTGCCATGCTTGAAGAAGACGCCAACAGTTTTCTTCTGCTCACATGTTTTGCAAACAAACCCAGGAGAACAAGGGCAAGAGCTTGGGGGTGCTGTTAACGCCTCGCTGCTTATGGGGAAAAACACACACTGAAATGAGCAGGAAAGTAGACTGATAAAGTACATTGCAGCAGAGCAGAGCAAACCCATGCTCTGTACAACAAGATAGCAAGGTAAAGAAACCTTAGGAATTCTTTGTCATTTATCCCATTACACTCTTAGTCAGACTTCTTTTAACGTCAACACCATATTTTTCCGTGTATAAAACTATTTTTTTAAGTGAGTCTTATACACGGATAGGGCGGGGGGGGGTGATTGGTGGCTGCTGGCGATTGGGAGTGTTGGTTCCGGCGGGTGAGCGATTGTTGGCAACCCCCCGCCCCAAAAAGCTGAATACGGTATATTTGTTTGTGAAAAACCCATCTTAAAAACAAGGGGAGAAGTTGCATAGGTTGTATTCAACTAACTTTTACTCATAGTAGACCTATGATTGTAATTAACTGGCCATGACTTAGGTCCATAAATTTTAAGGAGTCTTGAGTATAAGTTAGTTGAATACAATCCTGCAGTTACTTGGCACCTTTTGGAAATAAGGCTGCTAATTCCTAGTTCTTGGGAATTCTAGCTTCTTGGGAGAAAAGCAATGACAAACCTAGACAGCACCTTAAAAAGCAGAGACATCACCTTGCTGACAAAGGTCTGTATAGTTAAAGCTATGGTTTTCCCAGTAGTGATGTATGGAAGTGAGAGCTGGACCATAAAGAAGGCTGATCGCCAAAGAATTGATGCTTTTGAATTATGGTGCTGGAGGAGACTCTTGAGAGTCCCATGGACTGCAAGAAGATCAAACCTATCCATCCTTAAAGAAATCAGCCCTGAGTGCTCACTGGAAGGACAGATCCTGAAGTTGAGGCTCCAATACTTTGGCCACCTCATGAGAAGAGAAGACTCCCTGGAAAAGACCCTGATGTTGGGAAAGATGGAGGGCACAAGGAGAAGGGGACGACAGAGGATGAGATGGTTGGACAGTGTTCTCGAAGCTACCAACATGAGTCTGACCAAACTGCGGGAGGCAGTGGAAGACAGGAGTGCCTGGCGTGCTCTGGTCCATGGGGTCACAAAGAGTCAGACACGACTAAACAACAACAACAATTCCTAGTTCTGCCCAATTAAGAAAATCAATTCACCAGTCATGCACCCAGTTTTCAAAACTATGTGAACTTTACTCCATGAAGCTCCATTTATAAACATCTCCAGATCCCATCCACATAAATGAACGGTGATGCTGTAATGTCAAAGGATCGGGGGGCAAGTTCAAATCCACACTGAGCCATGAAGTTCATCAGATGACGAGGGACCAGGGTCTATCTCAGCCTAGCCTGCTTTACAAGGATGCTCTACTTACCTCTGTTGTAATTCTGGGGGTTCCTCTCGTGTTATGTGTTTGTAGTCTTGCCCCTTATAAAATTAGTGATTTAAAAAGAATAGCTTGGGGGGAGGCAGAAGAGAGTAAACCCAGCATAGACCTGCAGCAGGCCTGGAAAGGTCAAAGCCCAATGTGGGTCACCACTTCTCTCTCTCTTTGCACCATGGGACCCAGGTGGCGCTGTGGGTTAAACCACAGAGTCTAGGGCTTGCTGATCAGAAGGTCGGCGGTTCGAATCCCTGCCACGGGGTGAGCTCCCATTGCTCGGTCCCAGCTCCTGCCCACCTAGCAGTTCTCTCTTTGCACCACCTCCTTTCCCATCCATTTCCCCCTCTCCTTGCTACCCACATGAAATTAGGCTAAGTGCTGCTCAACAATGAACCCAATGAAAGATACTCCTTTCTAGAGTTCCATGAAGAAAGGGCAGGATGAAAATGTAACGCATAACCCAACCAAATCAGGTCATGTCAACATTCTACATACCTAGAAACGAAATGGGTGTCGTCAGGACAAAACGCTACATTTAGCACCCAAGATGCGTGGCCGCTCAGGGTGCCTGCCAGGTTCGCATGCTGCCTGCAGAATTCAAAACAGGCTACAGTTTAGAAATACACCTTAACAACAGGCTCTTCAAAATAATATTCCAGGGAACCTCTGAGTTTCTTTGGATATTTATCAGAGGATTCTCAATGAAAAGTTGGCGCAATTGTGGACAAACTTCTGTGAAAAAACGGTTGCTTCTTATTATGAATCTTCCTTGCAATTCTTGGCTAGCTGGGAGTGCTGGGTCCGTTTTACCACATTCTTCATTCAAGGTCCAAGAGATTAGTATTCCGAAAGAATAAAACATATGTGCTCGACTGCACCCCATACTTTCCTGCCATGTGAAAGGGCTTGCACTTTATGAAAACACAACCAACATCATCACTTAGCAGGATAGGACTTATCCCTTAATTTAACCTTCCCCAACCTGGTGCCCTCCAACCACCATCATCTCTAACTAGTTGCCATGCAGCCTGGGGCTTATGGAAGATGGGGTTCAACAGCTGCTGGAGGGCATGAGGCTGGGGAAGGCTGCCTTAATCAGTCACATTAATTACAACCTTCGTCTTCCAAAGGAAAAGGGCAAACAACACCAAAAGATGCTTCTTTGCAGGAGCCAAATGGATGAAGGTGGTGCAGGGGGGAAATGGGCTAGATGAACCAATAGCATATACTACCTGGTATAAAGGCAGCTTCCTAGGGGCTGATGGCCAGATGGGAACAAAACAAATCCAAGGAAAAAGAGGTTTGTCGTAGCTATTAGACATGTCAACCCAACAGAACTTCCACATTCAGACATAGGAGGCCGCTCTTGCAGGATACCCAAAGGCATCTGGGAAATTGATTTTTTTTATCTCCAAAAAAAAAAAAAAAAAGATTTTACCATTACATTACCATGGATCAGTTTTGAGAGACATTGCCTTGCTCCGGACAGAGAAAGGATTAGCACTTACACGTCATAAATCTTGATGTAGCCATCATCTGAAGCTGTGACAAGTAACTGGGAGTCTGGGGAGAATGTCAAGGAACGGATTGGCATAGCGTGCCCTGAAATATAGAAGAATCCCACTTTCATCCATGTAGGCCTGCATATATCATATCTTGTACTGCCCCCACCCCTGCAACCCTGTTTGACTAGCTCCTTTCCTGAACTGTTTTTGGAAGCATGGGCAGAAGCTCTGCTGGCAACCTGAAAATGTAGGAGGAAAGCAAAGCACAGCCTCTGTATTTGGAGGCTTCAGACCACTTCCCAGAGATGGAGAGCAATCTGCTGCAAACATTCCAAGCCTTACCTTCCAACGTGTGAAGAAGTTTTCCAGTCGCAATATCAAAGATATTGATAATTCCATCTATAGCTCCACTGGCAAGATATTTTCCATCCGGGCTCTGCAAATAACAGAGAATTGTGCTATTTTTTTTTAAAAAAAATTCTCTCTTCCTCCATCCCCAAGTGCAAGCAGGCATAAAGGGAAAACATATTCTATTTAGAGAATTTATAGACCACCTAATCAAAACAACCATCACTAAGCTAAAATAGTTTTTTTGAAAGCATCTAGAACAGCATAGAAAAGATGCCTGCCTGCCTACCTGTGTTAGGAAGGTTGCTCCAAAGCATAGATTGGATTGAGTCCAAACAGATGAGGAATGAACATTATGCAGCATTTTGTAAAAGTGCAAGTTCCACAGATCAAAGTGGTCAAGTACGCATGTATGGGGTAAGGTGATCTTTCATGTAAACTGGTCTGAAGTTCTCAACAGCTTTATGTAATAAGAGTAAACCGTGAACTTGTCCAAGTAACAAACTGGCACCCAGTGCAAATCTTGAGCCATAATATGCAGTATCAACAGTATCCAAACCAATGGCAAGGACACACACACACCCCTGGAGTTCTTTGCAGTAATCCAACCTTGAAGTCACCAATGCCTTGAATACTGTGGTCATGTTATAAGAACATTACGTCAAAAGAGCACAGTTGCATTTCCGCTCGGGAAGCGGGAGGGTGATGGTGGATATTAACATCGCTCCAGTTCTCACGGGGTAATTAGAGGCTGAGATGGGAGTAAATCAACTTCCGGTTTGGGCGCTATTCCTGCCAGTCGGGAGCTGAAGAGCTCCGGTTCCCTCGGGGATTTGGGGTTACCGTACCCGTGCTACGGGCCCCCTAAAGCCGCGGGAAGAGCGTCCCGCGGACTGGCATTCTAGCGGGCTCCACGACGTGCCGTCCCCGCTCTCGATCGACCCTCGTAAGGGGGGAAATTGAGCGAGCGAGGCTTCGTTAACCCTGCTCCAAAGGAAGGAGGAGCGGGGGGGCTTTGGGGCGCAAAGCCCCCGAGAGAATCTTGGCACTCCCTGAAGCTACCCCACCTACTCTCGAGTTCCACTACTTAAATGAATAATTCAATAAGTTTTGGACACGCTTCAAGCAAGAAGGAGAATAAGTACTTTGCTATATAATCCAGCCACTGAGAGGACAAGAAAGATCAAGAGAAAGAAGATTATAACATCTTATCGGTATGTGGGAATGGAACGAAAAGGGGGGGTGGAGCCCTGCTCTCTGTTATTGAACTTTGCCATATTACATTATATCTATGGGCAAAACCCCCCTAAAAGAGATGTTTTCACTATTTATAGCAAGTGAGATTTGAAAACTGGAAAGTGCGACATTTGCAGAAATAATACAGCCTTCAAAATATAAACTGTTTGGAAACGAATATAAGATAAAAAAGTACCATCTATACAAAAAAGTTACTATTTTTCGAAGCCATCTGAAAGAAGATAAAAGGTGTTTTAATCTGGAAATTGGGAAAGCACCCCGATTGCTGGTTGTTTTCGTTTTTCTACAAGAGACTTGGTCGATTGCCTGGAATGTCTGATATGATGCAGAGACCGGACTGCGTATCAGAGCCAGGGGTGGGGAGCCAATAAATAACTTTTAATATACCAAACTTAAAATACGACAAGCAACCCCCCTGAAAAGGCTTGGATCCAGCTGGTATGAAAGGGAAATGAGCAGAATGCACTGTATGGAATTTATCAGGGTTGAGTGAAATGGCAGCTGCTGAGTTATGACCTTTGGATTCGACTAGAAAAACACCAATGTGTCATCAGGGGGAAACGTAATATATGGGAAATTATGGACATAAAATCCACACAGATACAAATTTTTTCAGCTGTTTTATCTCGCTTGGGAAACAATTCAGTGGCGTGAAGGAAAGAGGAATGAAATACTGTTGGACAGAATGACAGACAACATCAGAGGGGAGATGGGAGACATCGAAGGGCTGTGGAAGGCAACGGAAATAAGAGGCGGACTAAAATTCCTGAAAGCTTGAAGCGTGGGAAGTCTTAAAAATTAACAATTCGGCAGTTTATTTGGATCTATTTGGATTATATGGATTATTTGATATTTGTATGTAAAGTTGAAATATTTGATGTGATTGGTATAATTGGAAAATCTAATAAAAATGATTTGGCAAAAGAGCAGTTGCATCAGGCCACAGTCTAATCTAGTCCAGCATCTTGTTCTGACAATGGTCCATCAGGTGCCTATGGGAAGCCCGAGAGCAGCAGCACTCTCCCCAGTAGCTGTTCCCAGCAACAGGGATTCAGACCAGAGGTTGTAGAACCCATAAAAAGTCAACTATACTTAAGCCTCGCCAACATCAGCCAATTTCTTTCTGGTGCAAAGATGAGAAAGGCAGCCCTCTCTGCTCGAGTGCATGACTATGCTGTGAAGATTAAATATACCTGTGGATATATCCAGCAGATCCAATGTTGGGAAAGGCTTCAAGCTGCAGCTTGACACTGCAGGTCTCTTACAAATCTTCCTGCTTGGGCCTGGCTTGGCAGCGTCAGGCAAGTCTGCAGAGCACTAGATGCTTTGCAGTACCGGTCTACACTCCACCAGGGGATATCAGTCTCACTTCAACCAGGCTCTGATTTTCCTGCAAGAAAACCCAGAGGTGGGTCCCTAATCAAGGGCACCAATTGGTCTGGGGCATAAAATGTGCCAGCTGCTGATTTCAGGCTACATCATAAGGGTGGTGAACCTTTTTGGTGGTATGGGCCAGATCCTTATCAAGATCAGCCTTACTAGGCTGCCCATATGCCAATCACATGACATCAAAATGACATAAAGTGCAATGTGCTGTTAAAAGGAAGGTTCCTCCCCTTCTGTTTCAGTTGGGGTTCCATGCAAAGCCCTTGAATCAGAAATTGGGGGAAATGGCCTCGGCCAGCTTAGAGCCTTTGGTGGGCAACTTCTGGCCGGCAAGACAGAGGCTCCCCACCACAACATATTCTAGGATCATCAGCTAGCGGGGACACACATATAAATCCCATGAAAAAACAAACATCGATTGTTGACAAGTACAGTTATATTCTTGTCACATTCAATTTATCTGGGCTTGTGTTTTAATGTCTCTGGGCAACCATACAATTTCTTTCCTACTGTGGGCCCCATATATAGTGTGAAAGCATAGCATTTTATCTGGTTTAGATTTGCACACACAGCCTCGTGAAGAAGAAAAACGGAGTAAGAGGTGCTGGATTTGAAAATCTTCTGAAGCAGCACTTGCTGATCAGCATTTTGAAACCCTTAATGAGCTAACACAGTGGAGGTCTGAAGCCTGGTCATCTGTCCCTTGCTAGCAAAACACAGGGCATTCAGGACGAATGAGTAAGTGGTGGAGATAGTAAGAGAATGCGCCAAACACCAATTAGCAGACAAGATTCTTACATATGCAATACTCAGGATGAATTTGCCTCTTGTATCCAAGGAATATTCTTTTTTTCCAGTCTCAACACCAAAAATGTTCACTTTCCCTATGTGGCTTCCTGTTGCAACATATTGGGAGTCAGGCGAAAAAGCGAGTGACCAGGCATCCACTGTGAGAGGAGAAGGAGGGAAAAGTTAGTGCTCTAAACTCCAGATTAAATATCCAACACTGATTGAACTGTTCTTATATTATAAGTGCACGGCAATGCTGATGTATGACTAGCTGTGCATAAAAACAGATATTAGAAGGTGCATCCCATTGCGAGCTAGTCATCATTCACATGCTATTGTGCTTAATATCCTGGTGATGATGTTGAGGGTGATGATATGTGTAATGGTTTGAATCATTCAAAATGATTTATATTAATTATTTAACAACAACAACAATAATTTATTATTTATACCCCCCCATCTGGCTGGGTTTCCCGAGCCACTCTGTTCCAACAGAACATTAAAATGCAATAATCTATTAAACATTAAAAGCTTCCCTAAACAGGGCTGCCTTCAGATGTCTTCTAAAAGTCTGGTAGTTGTTTTTCTCTTTGACATCTGGTGGGAGGGCGTTCCACAGGGCGGGTGCCACTACCAAGAAGGCCCTCTGCCTGGTTCCCTGTAACTTGGCTTCTCATAGGGAGGGAACCGCCAGAAGGCCGTTGGAGCTGGACCTCAGTGTCTGGGCAGAAGGAGACAGGGATACAGGACTGAGGCCATTTAGGGCTTTAAAGGTCTGGGCAGAACAATGGGGGTGGAGACGCTCCTTCAGGTATACTGGACCGAGGCCGTTTAGGGCTTTAAAGGTCAGCACCAACACTTTGAATTGTGCTCGGAAACATACTGGGAGCCAATGCAGGTCTTTCAAGACCGGTGTTATGTGGTCTTGGCGGCCACTCCCAATACAGCATTAAACATTAAAAAATACCCTACACAGGGCTGCCTTCAGATGCCTTTTAAAAGTAAGATACAATGGTATCTCCAGTTGCAGACAGGATCTGTTCTGGAGCTCCAGTTGGATTCTGAGGTTTTCACAACCGGAGGTACCTGTTCTGCGCATGTGCGCGTGGCGAAACCTGGGAAAATACTTCTGGGCTTGTCACGTGCATAACCCTAGGATACATATCCAGAGGTGCAGGCAACTAGAGGTTACCACTGTAGTGGCTTATTATTTCCTTGACATCTGAAGGGAGGGTGTTCCACAGGGCGGGCGCCACTACCAAGAAGACCCTCTGCCTAGTTCCCTATAACCTCATTTCTCGCAGGGAGGGAACCGCCAGAAGGCCCTCGGAGCTGGAACTCAGTGTCTGGGCAGAAGGAGACAGGGATACAGGACCAGATGGAGCTTGTAATCCTTACAAACAACCCAATAAGATGAAACAAAATAAAAAATTCCTTCCAGTAGCACCTTAGAGACCAACTAAGTTTGTTCTTGGTATGAGCTTTCGTGTGCATGCACATGTATCTGAAGAAGTGTGCATGCACACGAAAGCTCATACCAAGAACAAACTTAGTTGGTCTCTAAGGTGCTACTGGAAGGAATTTTTTATTTTGTTTTGACTCTGGCAGACCAACACGGCTACCTAACTGTAACCAGTAAGATGAGTCAGGATTAGTGATGATAAATTCTCGAGAATAATCTTTTGGGGAATATTATGGAGAACATTCTCGATTAATGAGAATATTAGAGAATTTTCATTTAAAATAGAATATTCATTTTAATTAAAATTAAACCATTCTAAGGTGATGGCACCAGTAATTGTCATGTTAAGGTTTGGTATAAGGAAACTCAGTAGTTAAATCATATTTTATTCTTCCATTAGAACATGTACATGTTATAGGACAAGTCAAAAAATACAATTGGCATGTTAAGGTTTGATACAAGTAAATTCAGTAATAGGCTATCTTGTGCTTCTAAAGCTCTAACACTTAATAACTGTTTTGGTGACTAAAACACAGCTTGATAAACAAAACTATATGCATACATATAAAAAGAAGCCATTAACATTAAATATATTATCATTATATGATAATATATTTCAGTATGTCAATCTCTGGTAAATGGCACCTTGTACCATTGAATGGCACTGCAAAAACCAGTTACTGGCACTAAATAAAAATATAGAAACGTCAACTGTTTAAATCAAGGCCACCTCACATGCTGTTACACATACAGTGGTACCTCAGGTTACACTCGCTTCAGGTTACAGACTCCGCTAACCTAGAAATAACGCTTAAGGTTAAGAACTTTGCTTCAGGATAAGAACAAAAATTGTGCTCTGGTGGCGCAGCGGCAGGTCCCATTAGCAACTAAAGAACTGACCTCCGGAACGAATTAAGTACTTAACCAGAGGTACCACTGTAATTGTATAAGCCTAGGTACTTTTAAGTGTATAAAGCATTAAAGCTACTTTCTGTAAAAATAATAATAATAATAATAATAACACTGTATGGCCGAGGGTATAGAACTGCTAAGAATAAGGTCACACCAAAATAGAAAAAAGGCTATTACATATAGTTGAAATACATACAAATTAAAATGCTCATCAAATTGAATAGCATTTTTAAAACTAAATAATAATAATAATAGTTTTCTGTAGCTCACATTTCAGAACTGCCAGTGGTGAATGACACAACGCCCAGTAATGTAACTGAATCAAAAATATCATTATTCATTACTTACAATGGCTTGACTTACTATTTACTAGATTTTTTAAATGTGGGTAGTAAAACTGGTTCTTACATTAAAATTTATGATTTGTGGAGAATATTCTCATTCTCGATAATATTCTCCGGAGAATATTCTCACCTCACATCCCTAGTCAGGATTACTATCCTCCATTCTAAAGATGGAGAAAAAGATGCTGAGAAGGAGTGGCTTACCTGAAATTCAGCTAATGAGCTTCATCACAGTGACAAGGGTAAAACTGGGGCCCCTTACTGATTCATCACCAGCTCAGTCACCTTGGAACTGTCTCAATGAACAAACCATCTGAGCAAACATGCAGAGCTTTAGCCTCTACTTCCTAATGGAACAAATTACTAACTCCCCATTGAATTCTATGGAATTCACAGCCTGATCCTGTGTCAAGTTATTCAGAAGTCAGTCCTAAAGAGTTTAATGTGCATATGATGTACAGTTGGCATGCATATGATTGCAGTTAGTCATGACTAGCTTTTTATGGAACATATGTTTACCTTGTAATCCACCACAAGGTCCTCTTTTATGAAAATAGCAAATACATACATAAAGCTTTAGTTAATGTTTTAAATTAATTAAACAATAAATCACCCTTCCTATTAATCACCCTTCCTCTCAAACGGTTCTGAGCAATGTATAGCACACATAAATTTCATAACACCAATACTAGAAACAGTATGCTAAAAATAAATATTAACTACTCATTAGAACACTTGCAGCCCTTGAAATGTATATTCTTAGTAGTCAGAGAACTTTTGAACTTTACCAGGTCCAGCATCTATTGACTTGATCTGTTTGCCAGTGTCTAAGTCCCAAATACGAATGTGAGCATCTAAAGAACTTGACGCAGCAATGGTACCCATGTGACTAATATCCACCGAAACTACACCCAGCTGATGACCTTCTAATGTCCACTTGAGATCCAGCTTCTCTCCGTTCCTTTGCAAAATAAAAGGAAACAAAAATTTAAAAATAATACATGTTTCTTCATATGGCACACCTATCACCACATTCTGAAATTCTGTTCTGCAAATTGTTCCATTTCCATATTAATTTTGGTTTTCACAATCCATCGCCCTCCCCAAATTTCAGTCTTCCACATGAAAAGGAGATGAAATAAGAAGCCCCAAGGAAGTCAATGGGAAAGGCCTTAGTTCAGTGGCAAGGATCCCACATTCAATCCCTGGCATTTCCAGGAAGGAAACACCCTTGTCTGAAACCCACTGTCAACACTTTTGTTTTTTGTTTTTTAATAAGTTTTATTGCATAAAATGTATACCAAAGTTTGGAAATTTACATAAGAGTACATACTTACATAAAAAAAACAAACGAAATAGCCACTAAAAGGAAAAGAAGAGAGAGAAAAGAAGAAGAAGAAGAGAAGAAGATAACGGAGTGGGAGAAAAAAGAAAAAGAAAAAGGAAGAAAAAAATATACATTTTTTAAAGGAAAAATTACATTACAATTGGTTGACTTCCACCACTGCATAACCCTACCTATTTCCAACTGAAATTTTCTGCCATTCTTTCCTTTAACACCATGTATTTTTTAATGTTACTGTAATTCAGCTTTAAATTATTCTACTCCAAACACAACCAAAACCTTTCATTTGATCCTTGTTTACTTAAATATTCATTAAAACATTTCCATTGGTTTTGAATCACATTTTTTGGCTTTTGCCTTATCCAGTTAGTCAATTTTGCCATCTCTAGATATTCAGCCAATTTGCTCTGCCATTCTTTCTTGGTTGGTACAATACTATCTTTCCAGTGCTGGGCTATCAGGGTTCTCGCTGCTGTAGTCGCATATAAAAAAATATCTACTTTCTCTTTTGGTATATCCCCATTTACTATTCCTAATAGGTATGCCTCAGCTTTTTTATTATATGATATTTTTATTATTTTTTTAATTTCTTCATGTATCATCGTCCAATATTTCTTAATTTCAGGGCACAGCCACCACATATGGAACTGCGTTCCTATCTTCTCTTTACACCTCCAGCATTTATCATTTTCAGATTTATTTATTTTTGCTATTCTATCCGGTGACATATACCATCTGTGGTGTATTTTCATAAAGTTTTCTTTTAATTGGTATGATGCTGTAAAGTTAATATCCCTTGTCCAAAACTTCTTCCATTTATTATACTCAATTTCATAACCAAAATCTTTTTCCCAATTTAGTATATTTTTCCCTTTGATTTCCTGATCTGGTTGCTTATTATTTAATATTTTATACATTTTTGTAAGTATTTTTTGTTTACTCTGTAGAAATTCTTCTAATTTCCCTGATTTATTTTCAAACCCTCTATTTTTTAAGTCTTTTTCAAAAGTTGCTTTTAGTTGAAAATATTCCAACCAGCTCATTCCATCCTTTTTTAATTCTTCAAATTCTTTTAGTTTTGGTATTTCTTTCATTTCTACTACTAATTCTTTATACGTTGGCCATGATCTTCTTACATCATTCTTGAGTGTTGAGGTTGCTTCTACTGGGGATATCCACCATGGGGTTTTTCCAATAACTTTTTCTTTAGTCCTTTCCCAGACCTCAAATAAGGCCTTTCTTACTAGATGATTTGTAAATCTTTTGTGAACCTGTGATCTTTCATACATTAGGTACCCATGCCACCCGTATATCTTATCCCAACCTTCTAATTCCAAAATTTCACTATCTTATCCCAACCTTCTAATTCCAAAATTTCACTGTCAACACTTTTGAAACCACAAGTTACTAACAGCACAATGAAAACAAAATAAAAAATAAATCCTTCCAGTAGCACCTTAGAGACCAAGTAAGTTTGTTCTTGGTATGAGCTTTCGTGTGCATACACAGTGTGGCGGAATAATGCCTGCTGATGATTCAGGTTCATCATGGGTTAACCTATCACTCCCATGTTAGGTAGGTGTTCCCTGGGAGGCGGAGCTAGTTGGCGTTCTAAAAGGAGGGGGAACAACCGTTGAAAGGCAGTTGGGGGGTTGGCAGTTGGGTGTGGAGGGTTAGAAAGAGAAAAGGAGAGGTTAGGCTTTGGGGGATGTGAGGAAAGGTCATTACCGTTACTAACGGGATGCAGGAAATATTATAACTAAGCTGAATTACATGAGAAGAAGATTTGTACCAGTAATAACCCGAGACATCCATG
Source organism: Lacerta viridis (assembly GCA_900245905.1). NCBI lineage: Eukaryota > Metazoa > Chordata > Lepidosauria > Squamata > Lacertidae > Lacerta > Lacerta viridis. The sequence goes on from OFHU01002213.1 coordinate 35,684, forward strand.
TTTTCTAGTTACCTAATAAAGTTAAATGTGCTTAAACGTTCGTTGACTCTGGCAGTGTATCAGTACCTTAAGAGGTGTGACTAAGAGGAGAGAACAAAGCTTTCCTGTGGAAGAGGAAACTGTTTGCTTATTCTCCTGTCATACAGAGGGCTGGACAGTGAAGCCAAGTGTGCCACTTATTTGCCTAAAGGGAAGGCAAACTGCAGTAGTTGGGAACCCTGGTAGGGAGATCCCATAGGTGGCAAGAGGTTTTCAAACGTAGAGCCCTGAAGGTACCCCAGAGACAACTCCCATAGGAACACTGAAGGATTCATCCTCGTTGTCAGTGAAACCGAGGGAGTGTCTCTGTTGTGCAAGTATTGAAGAGGGGGGGGGGAAATAGGATCCCTCACACACACTTATTCAGATACACTGAAACAGAAGTCACCAGACCCTTATATATAGTGAGAGAGTGAGTAATACCCTTACTCTGAGTAATACCCCTCCTCACTCTCTCACTATATATAAGGGTCGGCTCATACCAAGAACAAACTTACTTTGTCTCTAAGGTGCTACTGGAAGGATTTTTTTATTTTTTATTTTGTTTTTACTATGGGAGACCAACACAGCTACCTACCTGTAACTAGCACAGTGAGAACAAATTTTTGCAAGCCTTGCTTGGGTAAATCAAAGCACAGCTTAAAAATCAAATCTGAATTTGTGTTTAACTACAGCGTGTATACACAGGAAACCAAATTATATCAGAGCTAAAAGAGGATTAGACAAGTTCACGGAAGTTATATCAACAGCAACTAGCTATGATGCCAAACAGACCAGCACATGTTTACATCATGCTCCTGGCTTCTCTAGAATTCAGTTTAACCAATTCTTTTTCTTTCTTTCTTTTTTGGAACTCACCATTTCCAGACTTTCACCATGTCATCCAAAGAGCCTGAGATGACTGTTTCTGAGCCATCGTTTCTATTCTTTCCCCAGGCCACTGACCAGATGGCGTCGTCATGTGCTGGGAAAGAAAATAACTGATTGAAAGATGAATGCAAGATGATTCCAAAAAGGAATGCAGTTTAACAGCTGGGGTTATCTTAAGTTTTACTGGATAACAGCAAGGTGTCACAGATAGTATCAATTCTGCCTTAATATCAACTAGCCCACTCTAGACTAAAAAATAAATAAATTTAGAAGTAGATGTATTTCTCCTTTGTTTTACTCAGCCAGTCAGGTGGGGTAGGGCGGGGTGGGTGAAATATCTGGCTCCATATCCAAAGTGACTGGGTCTGACACATTATCATTGCTCTAGGAAACTGATTCCATTGTTAAACTGCTCATTCTCAAGATGCTTCTCCTAACCTGCAATTTAAGCCCATTGGATCTAATCGTGTCTTCTTGAACAGCAGAGTTTAAGCCTTTGCCCTCTTTTATTTAGGAAGCCATCTAGGTATTCAAAGAGTGTTAGGATGTCTCTCCCACCACCTCCAGTTTGTCTCTTCTCAAGACTGTACATAACATACTCCTCCAACCTAGAGACTACAAATCCCAACATCCTGACCAGCGACCATGCTGACTGGGACTGAAGGGAATTGGAGCCCAACAACATGTGATGGGCCAAAGGTTCCCTATCCCTATGGTATCAGAAATTATTGCAGCTGGATGCAAATGGGATTAATTTTTCACACTTTTCCTTTTTCTGATCCTTAATTTTTTGTCTTCATATTTCAAACATACCAGGAATCATGACAACTAGAACATTTCTTTCATAAATTCTTTCTTTCTTTCTTTGAACAGTTAAGATGGAATTCATTATTTTCCACATTAAACAACAACAAAAACACAATACACACACAAATACACAATAAAAAACATAATAAACACATCAAACAAAAAAAAGCAAGCAGTAAAACTTATACAAACCTACATAAACAGGAACAATAAATAAAATAATAAAAATATGTTTAATAAAGATGGAATTCATAACTTATGTTAAAATCTATCCCTTTCTCATACATTTAATTTGCCAGTAGGATTATTTCCTCACCTTGTTCTTGCTTGAAGAGAATACTGTACTAGGGGAGAAAAAGGAATATCCCTGTTATAAAGTAAGAAAATTTAAATCGTAAAATTAAAAGTTGTGGCTCTGATACACTTACTTGCGTAGTCATTTCTTCATACAAACTGGACACACAGAAATGGTCTGGGGAAGGAAAGTGGGGTAGTCAAACCAAGGTAGAAACATTCCCAGTGAAGAAATAAATGTGCATAAGATCAAGTTACAAGGAAAGCAATAAAATACCAAACACAGTAGAGAGCAAGAAAACAAGCTACATGTTCTTATTTCACCTCTGCCATAAATTCACAAGGTCATGATTTCAAAGTCCTAAAAGGTTGGTGCTGTGATGTTTTTACTGTAATGATCTGTATTTTTTCATATATCAGATAGATAGATAGATAGCTTCAATTTTATTAACGTTTATTTGCTTTTTAATGGCTCTTTCCACCCACTCCTCTTTATTTTCAGCTGTTTCTATTTTATCTGTAAGCCGCCTGGAGTTCCTGTCATGGAAAAAGGGGAGTCTAAAGAAATATAAAAAATTGCAGCAGCAGCAGCAGCAGCAGCGCCAGGGCGGCCGACGGAGCCGCCACTCTCCCCGAGGTGGCGGAAGGAGAGGCCTTTCCCCTCGGCCTTGCACCAAGGCGCACGAGGCAGCAGCCCAAGGGGGGGCGCCGCGGCGGCGAGGAGGGCCGCATCCAGCGCCAGCGCCTCCCCGGGCAAGAGGCCCACCCTGCAGCGGAAGCCCCCGAGGGAGGCGAAAGGGATGTTGCTATGGAAACGCGGCCCCCCACGACCGCCCCCTCCCTCGCCTTCCCCACGCAGTACCCGCGTCCAATTTAGAGAAACTGTATACAGTACTGTATTTGTTTCGACGGATATAGCGATAGTTCAATCCGTCTCCAAGGCTCCCCGCAGCACTACCGGCGCCTCCTGGTGACGCAGAGGATGACGCGTCGCCTCTCGCCGCCAGGAGGCCGTGGAGGAGGGCGGGGAAGTCCTGGCAGGCCCCGAGAGGGGCTTCTCTGCCGCCCCCTGGTGGGCTGGAGGCCGTTTGCCGGGCGGCGCCCTTTGCGCGTGCGCGGTCGGCGCCGGGCCGCTTTCCCCTCGCTGCTGCCCCTTGTGGCTGCGGAGATGCCGTCGGGCTGCTGGCGGAGGATCCGTGCAGAAAGACTTCCGGGGGTGGCGGGGAGCTTTTGCAAGCAATCAAATCACTGGAGCGTCGCCCCACTGGGTCCCCAAACAACCCCTCGTATTTCCAAATGCAATTCTTGGCCCGGGTGGGGCAGCGCGCTTCTCCTGATGGACAAATCAACACAACAAAAAAAGGAATATGCGGAGCGGGGGGGGGGGGAACCTCACACTTTCCATATCCTTTTGCACTGACTTTGCTAAGACCATCAAACGTGGTTTTCAACCTCCATCAAGGACAGACACTTTCATTTCATTGCCTTCCTGGGAACTTCCAAAACTACAACCATCAGCCACTCTTTTCATTTTTTTTTCTGCGCAACTGCTAGGTTTTGTGTTCCTTGTCTAAGTCTGTTCTGTTACTTGATATTCAAAATCATTTTTTAAAATAATAATAATGCTGCTGGCTCCTGAAAAGGTTTGGGGGACAGGCGTCCTGTTTTACTGTATTTCCAAACACTGCATGTACTGTAGCTTCACACACTTACAGTGCCTGCCCCCCACCCGCTCCCAAAAATGAATCCTGGGAACGGAAGTTTGTCAAGGGTGGTGTGTCTGCAGCCTTCGTGGTAAAAACCCCCCACACAAAAAAATGTTGTGGAGGGAACCTATGGTTCCCAGGATTCTTTGGAGAAAATCACATGTTTTCCTCTCAGAGCTACAAATCCCAGCACTCTTAACCAAGATTATTGGGGGTGGGGATCATATGGTTTAACTGTTGGGTGTACATTAAACGTACAGTTGTGATCTGCCCTTAATGTCAGTTGTTGTGATTTCCTGAAGGCATAAGTATTGTCTTATTAACAAATCAATTCATATCTTATTTTTGTTAGGAGAAAGAAAGAGGGCGATGCTCCTAATAAGTAACGGGACTGGCATTCTCCCCACAAAATATATGAGTGATAGCCAACTAAGTTGGGGAGGGGCAACCTGCTCCCCTCCCAATGCTGTCAGACCCCGACTCCTCTTGTCCCTAAGCAGTGGGCATGGTGGCAGAGGTGGATGGACACTGGATTTCAACAACATCGAGAGGGCCAGAGTTTTCCTGCCCCTAAAGGAAGACATACTCCAAGTTGTTGTTGTTGTTGTTGTTGTTGTTGTTGTTGTTGTTGTTGTTGTTGTTGTTCAGTCGTGTCCGACTCTTTGTGACCCCATGGACCAGAGCACGCCAGGCATGCCTATCCTTCACTGCCTCCCACAGTTTGGCCAAACTCATGCCAGTCGCTTCGAGAACACTGTCCAACCATCTCGTCCTCTGTCGTCCCCTTCTCCTTGTGCCCTCCATCTTTCCCAACATCAGGGTCTTTTCCAGGGAGTCTTCTCTTCTCATGAGGTGGCCAAAGTACTGGAGCCTCAACTTCAGGATCTGTCCTTCCAGTGAGCACTCAGGGCTGATTTCCTTAAGAATGGATAGGTTTGATCTTCTTGCAGTCCATGGGACTCTCAAGAGTCTCCTCCAGCACCATAATTCAAAAGCATCAATTCTTCGGCGATCAGCCTTCTTTATGGTCCAGCTCTCACTTCCGTACATTACTACTGGGAAAACCATAGCTTTAACTATACGGACCTTTGTTGGCAAGGTGATGTCTCTGCTTTTTAAGATGCTGTCTAGGTTTGTCATTGCTTTCCTCCGAGTAAAACCATTTAAATGAAGGCACTGAAGAAGTGCATTTAATTTGGATATATGTTTCTGTGTCTACATTTGTGAACTTGCTAACCCTGGCACAGTTTAGCTCTTCCCTGGATGCTGCAAGTGGGAAGCCCAACAGGGTGCAGACTGATACCCCAGCTCAGTCGCTGAGGTCATCTGCAGGAGCTTCTCTGGTCATTTCCCAAGTTGGTGAGATGCCTTTGACAACATCAAGAAACTGAGCCTTTAGTGTCACAGGCCCAGTCCTGTGGAACTCTCTGCCACTAGAGATTCACTAGGTGCTTTCTGTGCTAACTTTAAAATGCCTGCTGAAAACATCTTTATCCTGCCATGCCCATGCTGAGCATTACAAATGCATCCTTCCACAATAGTTAATTGATGTCTGCTTTTAACTGTTTGTATGGTTGTATTATATGCTTTTATGTTTATATTACTGTAAACCGCTTTGATATCTTTTTTAATGATCTGGTTTGACTTCACCCTATGTGCACCCACTCTCTCACACACAAACACACTTGCTGTCATCAGCCTTTGTTTGGTGTTTGGTTTTCCCCTATGGAAACTTTACCTTCAAAGAAGTTCCTCATTGTGTTTTGCAATGTGCTGAGTGAGAGCGGAGGCCAGTTCCTACATCTTTTATGACTCAGTTCATCTTTCAGAGTTCCTGAGAAGCCGGGCTTAATTTCATCCCACCCAGAGGGCAGCGAGGTGCCAGGCAGGGGAAGGCAGCTTCTCAGGGGCCAAACCAGAGCCATCTCATCCATTGAGGCTGGTGGCGCGGCGCACCAGGGCGCAACGGCCTGGAGGGCGCCTCCGCCCTCCAGCCCCGCTGGCAGCGCCTGCCGGCAGCGCCCTCTGACTGCCCAGCGGAGCAAGGGAGCTGGCCGGCCACGCCACGCCCTCTGGCTGCCCAGCAGAGCACAGGAGCGCGAGCCGGCCGGCCGCCCGATGGAGCGCGAGCTGGCCAGCCGCGCCGCGCCCTCCAGCTGGCGCAGAGCGCGAGCTGCCCGGCTGCGCCGCGCCATCCGGCTGCGCGCGGGAGCGCGAGCCGGCCGCCCTCGCCTCCCGTCCCGGAAGCGCTGGAAGGGCGCGCAGAGCCCCGCGCCGCTCCAGCGCCACGCCCCTCATCCCCCGCTCGCCCACCCCCCTCCCAAGGGGCGGCAAGCGCGGGAGGGAGGCGGCGGAGAGGCGGCATGGCGGGGGCGGCCGGAGGGATAGCCGCGCCAGGGCGGCAGATCCCCTTAAGACGGCTCTGGGCCAAACATCTGCTTTGCACGCAGAAAGCGCAATTCCCTGCATCTCCCGGTAAGGCTGGGGATATCCTCTGTCTGAAACCTTTGTGCAATACAGGATCACTGGATTGAGGGCCTCACTCAGAATGGGTTGCTTCCTCCTTGTGCAGTGGATCAGACCTGGATGACATGAACCAGGAACAAGGAAGGGTGTTTTGCAGGGCCTTGGCTCCAAGCAAGCAGAGCTCAGCCCCTGGAGTTCAGCATCCGCCTCTTGCAGTGGCCAACCACATCCACTCCAAAGAATCTGTGTGAGGCTCGATGGGCCAGGGCTGAGCCTCTGAAGCAGGGGGTGGGGGAGTCCTGGACTTGAGCAGGCCTGATACGCCCCCAGGACAAGCTGCTGTAGAAGGCAAAGCCGTTGCCATGTGGAAAAGCCCAAGAAGCATTTAGCTCCACTTTTCCAGGTCATTTCAACACATCCACAGAAGGCCCTGCTAGGAATGAGGAGGCACTACGCTTGCGGTTCTGAAAGCAGGGACACTGGCTGCATCCACACCAGGCACCAAAAGCACTATGATGTCACTGGCTGGATGTTCTTATGAGTTTGTTAGCATGACCCAGCTTCCCTTGGCTGCAGACTTTGCAGAGGCTGCATGAAGGCATGCAGAGTGACCTCACTGGGATGACACCTGGGGATTTTCAGAAGCCAAAGGATCCAAAATAAGCCATGCGTCAAGCCTCCTTTGGCATGAAAGCAAAACAAAAATAGACAACCTCTGAGCAGAAAAATCAACACTGAACTTTATGCAACCTCTCAGAATTGCACGCAATGTTATCCTCAAGACTAAGAGAACCATTTTTAGAAGACTTGCTCCTTCTCCCCACATCCCAAATGTCATTTATTACTTTTCTCCTATGCTTTTTCCAAGGACCTCCAGGCAGCAGACATTCTTCTTCCCTGCCCTGCCAAAATACTCACCACAACCCTGCAAGGTAGATCGGGCTGAAAAATGCTAGGCCATATCTGGAGTTCTAGGCCCATGACACAGGAATCCAATGCAACAGTTACTCTAGTGGAAGTCTGCTGCCCAACAGCTAACCCTCGGTGTGGTATCAGTTACCCAGCCATCTTCTGGAATGTTGTCTTTACTTTTGTACCGCGATGTTCCACTAGTACAACAACTATACTGCTAAATGACTTGAAAGTAGCGCTACACTGAATGCAATCCAGTGATCAATCCAGTCACGCGTTGAGCTTTATGACTGGGGATTTGAACTCAGTCTTTCCCAACCTGGTGCCATTCAGAAGTTGTTGGATGCCAAGTTACATCAGCCTCAGCAGCCAGTGTGGCCAATGGTCAGAAAGGAAGGGAGCTGTGATCTATGACATTTGGAGAGCACCAGGATGGAGAAAGCTGCTCTAACCACTGGGCAGTCTCAGCTATGTTTTAACACAAAATTATGCTTTGGTGTTATCTGAGTGACCATATCCTCCCAGGTTCACCTTCTCCTCCTCTTCTCTCTGTTTCCTGTACAGCAAGGAGGAGGAGTTTGGAAGCTTAATTCACAATTTGTTGTTTCATCTAAACCACAGTTCCTTGAGTTTGGACATAACAGGGAACTGTGGTTAGTTCAAACTCTGGAGTGTGAGCTGTTGATTCCCTCCTTGCAGAAAGGAAGAAAGGAAGCTTAAAATCTAAGACTCAAGGTTGGAGGTAGAGCTCATGCTTTGCATGCAATAGGTTCCATACTTTAGCAATAATTATAGTTAGTTTCACCAAGTCAGCTCCATGGTGCCTGATTTGAAACTGGCTTGTTTTGAAACTAGCCAAAGCTCCTCTTAAATGATGATCCCCAGTTTGGATGAAAATGACAAGATGCATTTAAGGGAAAGTAAAACCCCAAACCTTCCAAACTCCCCTTCCAAGTCAGGTAGGAGAAAGAGCGGAGAGGGGGCCCCAGCGAAAGGGTCATTCATTCACATACTACTAAACTCAGGTGAAGTTTCTTGTACATAAGTTGGGAGGAGGCCCTTCGGATGTTGGTGGACCATCACTTTCATCAGCCCCAGTCAGCCTGGGACCAGGGAGAATGGGAGGGCTCCACACGGCCTGCCTCTGGCGAGAGGTGAATAAAATGTGATGTCACTGGAAGAGCACTTGCTTTGCCTGTACAAGCTCCCTTGTTCAATCTTTGGCGTCTTCAGGTAGGTCTGGAACTGTCCCTTGCCTGAAACCCTGGAGAGTTGCTGCCAGTCAGTGTAGACGATACAGAGCTGGGTGGGGTCAATGGTGTGGCTCAGTTTAAGCCAGCCCCCTTTGTTGCTACCTGAAAATAATCCATCTGTTCACTTCCCATGTCTCAGCAAGGTAGGCAGCTTTGCACAGCAAACTTACATTTCTATTTCTGCTTAATGTGTTGGAGCAGACCTTGCTTTAGGAGGCAACAGATGGCATTTTCCTTTCTGAGTCATGTCACATTATTATGTTGCCATCCAACCTGATGTGGCAAGTCCCAGAGTTGCTGCATGCTCTGCCAGAGCCGTCACTTCCCTTGAAGGAATTAAATCATATGGAAAATTATTTCTTCCACCATTTGAGTACAGAATGCTTCAGCACGCCTGAATTTTCAGCAGTGTCAGATAATCTGGATGCATTTGCTTTCATTTCATCCCATTCCCCAGCTAATGGCCCAGTTTACACTGGTTTCCCATTGTAAAAACAAGCTACTGTGAGCTTAGATACTTCTGCTTCCTACTCCTTCAAGTATGCAAGGAAAAGATTGGAACCTTCTGCTTTTGAACTAACCACCATACCCTGTTACATCACATTTCAAGGAACTGTGATTATTTAAAATCAGCTGGGATCAAACCATGGTGTGATATTCTTGTTTGTTAACTAATTATGGTTGGAACAAACCACTGTTCCTCAAGCTTGGATGTAACAGGGAACTGGGCCAATGACCTGTCTGGCTATAAGTCCAAGACTCAGGGCAAGTTCATTCCTGTGATGTAGATGATGTAGCTTCATCTTGCATTGGAAATGGCCAGATGTGTTCAGCTGCTGTGGTAGCATGTACAGTGGTACCTCGGGTTACATACGCTTCAGGTTACATACTCCACTAATCTAGAAATAATGCTTCAGATTAAGAACTTTGCTTCAGGATAAGAACAGAAATTGTGCTCTGGTGGCACAGCGGCAGTGGGAGGCCCCATTAGCTAAAGTGGTGCTTCAGGTTAAGAACGGACCTCCAGAACAAATTAAGTACGTAACCAGAGGTACCACTGTATCTGCATTTCTATCATTCTGCCATTGAATGGTTTTGAAATGTCCCCCTTTTCTTTGTTGTAAGCTGCTTTGAGCATATGTGTTTTGTGGGAAAGTGGCATACAAATAAAACGGTTAGGTTGGTGGGTGAATTAGAGGGTGACTCTCCAGCCTTGCAAAGCCAAAGACTGCAAAATAATGTGAAGACCCTCTAGCCTAGTTGCTGACTCCTGCTTGTGTGCATAAACAGACTTCACCTGAACCCTGAGCCCATGTTGCTAGTGAGGGTGGCTTAGCTGGTTTCCAGGAGCTTTTACCTCTTTCCCCCTCTTTGTGCTTCCTAGAACAAGCAAGGAGTCAGGCAGCCAATGACTCCCAGCTGCAAGAAAAGCCAAGTGAACAGAACTCCCCAAATGGAGATTTTAAAGCCTGCATCTTTGCCAACCTGAAGATGGTACAATCCTTTTTGTAAGGAAACCACATGTTTTCTTTTTAAGTCATTTAGAACCTGTTTCCATCCTTGTTATATTGCCAGCAGATGAAGACTTGTTTACTGTTATTTACAAAGCTAATACTTCCAAGCCTCTTTCTCCAACATTGCCACCTAGGCAGCTCTTCCAGGATGGTGGAGTCCACCTCCTCTAGGTCTGGACAGTGCACTCAAGGCTTTTGTTGCCTCTAGATCACTGCAGAGAAAACAGCTCTGGCAGGTGCCTCTGGCAGGGTCCCTTTGAGCTGTCCAAGGTCTTGTACCTGCAACTTTGACTTCCTTGAGAGCTCACAGAACACTCACAGAACTCTACTTTAAATGGTTTGGCTTTTGAACGAAGGAAAGGTTATAGGACACACCAGTAAATAGAGACAATAATTTTTCTCTCTTAAGCAAGGACAGAACAGCCACAGAAAACTCCTGGTTTCACCCAAGCTATGTGCCTTGAGGAAGGACTGGAGCTCAATGGTTGAGGGCCTGCTGTCCACACTGAAGGTCCCAGGTTCAAGTTCCAGCATCTCCAGGTAGGACTGGAAAAGGCTTTGGAGTGCCACTGCCAGTCAGTATAGACAATGCTGAACTAGATAGGCTGATTAATAGTCTTAGAAAGCTTCCTGTGTTCCCATTAGTGACTAAGCCATATAAGGACTCTGTCCACACACCTACAAGAGGCCTACATGCATCTTACCATTTCTGAGGTCAAAATAAAGCGATGCAAAATAATTCAGAAGTGTAGAGTTTGTGCATCTAAATGTCAAGCATGCCCCCCCTCCCGATTGCAGGGAAAGAGACAAGGACCTGCTTCAGACTAAATTTTACATTCTGAGCGCCTTAATCAAGTCATCCAGGATAATGGTGCCTCTTTTCCTCCACCTCCAGGCTGGAGGATGCATCCGGATCCTGTTTTTGTATAGCCAGGGGCAAAAGCTCTGTAGGAGGCCTGCTAACCAGATAAGCTACTTTGCATCTTTGTTGCTCCTCTCCCTTTCTCCCTCCCACCCACCACAGCTGCTCCATTTCCAGTGGCTAATTGTAGTCATTCATGATAATAGCAGGGCCGTCTCCAAACATGAGCATTAATGAGCTGTTCATTAATTGCCATTGACAAGAGTCACAGCAGCCGTTGCAGCCCTCATGAAGCAGCTGAACACAAGAGCCATTCTTGCTGGATGAAGACGGTCCCATGGAGACCGTGGTCAGTCTTGGCTTCAGTGAAGTTGCAGCTGAAGTACTCTGACTGGGGATGGGGTGGGGAGGCATATGTGACCATGTCATTGTTCTTTGCTCTCCTGCAATTTCATGCACCACAGACTGTCCCATGTTCTGTTCCATGGCAGGAAGGGCCATGAATCACAGAATAAGAGAATTGTACAGTTGGAAGGTGCACTAAAGGGTCATCTTGTCCATGCCCCTGGCAATACCTTCAAAGTGTTGCTACTTGCATACAAAGCCCTTAACAACTGGGGACCAGCTCACCTGCGAGACCGCCTAGCCCCATACAGGCCCTCTCAACTGAAGTGGCACAGGTGCATTTGTAAGAAATCAATATTTTAGTATGGTGATGCCTATGCTATGGAGCTCCCTGCCTATTGGCATCAGGAAGGGGCCTTCACTGTGTTCTTCTCAATGTCTGCTAAGAACATTTCTGCTTAGATGAGCTGACCCAGAACAGTTTATTGTGATTCGAGGACCCTCCTCCCGCATGTCAGGAATAAAACACAACGACACATAGATTTTAGGTTAAATGGAGATTAAAAGGCCACAACTTTATTGGTTACAGCATGTGAGTGGTATTGGCTTAGGCATTGGGTTGAACAGACTAAAGTCGACTCCCCCCGCAGAGCGTGGAGTCACTCAAGGGTTTTACCGCCCAGAAGGCGGAGCCGGTTGATGCAAGATACAACTGGAAGCTCCACCCCCTGAAGTCACCGAAGGTCGTGCCATGGCCCCTAGCCACCAACAGGGCATTGGACAGGATCCACGACCTCCGGATTCCTTTACGGAATACCCAAATTTTAGGAGGGTTAGGCGATGGCCCGAACCTTGCCCTCCAACACCACACTAAACCCAATGCCTAACCGCCAATCTAACAAAGTTGTGACAGTTTGCTACGAGGTAGGCGAAAAACCAATGAGGCCGTGCTAATTTGCCACATTGGACAAAAACTCCTACCAGGCCCCTTGAGAATACAAGGCGACCAACCGAAGTCCATAGCAATGTCCTAACCATAAACAACCTAAGGGAGGGTGGGCGGGTGATCCGGCGCAGGAACGAAACGGAATGGCGGATGGGGGCCGCCGCGGCTGCTAAGGTACAGCCAAAACCCCGCCCCCAAGCCAGCCCTATTGGCTGACTGGCTAGGGGCGGTGCGCGGCGGCGGGACCAGGTAAGGCTGGGGGCTAAACGCCCCCGCGCGGATGCAGGGTGAGGCTCCCGTTCACAACTCCTCCCCTCGCTGAGGAGGAGAGGCTTTGTGATTCGAGGACCCTCCTCCCGCATGTCAGGAATAAAACACAACGACACATAGATTTTAGGTTAAATGGAGATTAAAAGGCCACAACTTTATTGGTTACAGCATGTGAGTGGTATTGGCTTAGGCATTGGGTTGAACAGACTAAAGTCGACTCCCCCCGCAGAGCGTGGAGTCACTCAAGGGTTTTACCGCCCAGAAGGCGGAGCCGGTTGATGCAAGATACAACTGGAAGCTCCACCCCCTGAAGTCACCGAAGGTCGTGCCATGGCCCCTAGCCACCAACAGGGCATTGGACAGGATCCACGACCTCCGGATTCCTTTACGGAATACCCAAATTTTAGGAGGGTTAGGCGATGGCCCGAACCTTGCCCTCCAACACCACACTAAACCCAATGCCTAACCGCCACCCGAGCCGAAGAGGCTCGCCGCCAAATACCCTCACAGCTGCAACCAATCCTGAAGACCTTTGGAAATATCAGACAACCAGATATCATTTCCCATATCAGAGAAGTGGACGCCATCCTTCCGAAACAGAGCAGAAATGCCGTATTTGATGTCGGCATGCTCAATCACGAGGCCATTTTGATAGCGTAACTTGCGCTTGATAACACGGTTCAACAATTTTCTGGACTTATCCACTGCCACGGGGGAACGACTTCCCCACCAGACTCTTCTCTTCAGAAGTGAGGACCAACAAACAGTAGTATCCGGGAAAGAAAGCGCTAATTCGTCCAAGTCCTTTTTAATGTGTAAGGTTAAGTCCAAGCTCTTTCTACAGGTCAGGTCGTTTTCACCAAGTTGGATTATCATGATGTCTGGGGGGCCGATAGCAGCCGCTTTTGCTCTGACCAACGGCATAAGTTCTTCCCATCGCATGCCACGTCTGGAAAACCAGGAGACCTGCACATTGTTAGGGAGGCCCAGATTAGAACCCATGCCAGAAGCTATGGCGCGCATTCTTGCCCAATAGACGATACTGTGTCCGCAAATCCACACCTGCCTCCTGTGTAGCCCTGGCAAATAAAGAAAGGAAGGGAAGGTAAACGATAGGTAATTAACAGTCCTTCCTTATATAACCCTTGTAAGCGTTCGATTTCCAACGGCCCATCTCTTTGATTCTGTCAGCTGGGAGGCCCATATGTGCAGCCATTGTGGCCGCCCCAATCCTGAAGGAATGTGCCGCGTAACCCTCGGCTGAGAATCCACTAGCATGTATCGCCATCCGCAGCACTCGGGTGAACTGATGTCTCAACAGCCTAGATCTATCCGCGTGAATCAGCAACGGCCCAGGGCCAGGCGGCCTGAGCTGTAGATAGCGTCTCGTGTCCTTCACAGGGCATGGGCCGGGCTGCCCCGAGGCTGTCATTCTTACTAGGGCACCTTTACCTTGCTGATCCGTCTTAGACTGACGGATCTGCAGACACAAATCTGAATGAGACAATTGGATGTCTTCTATGTGGATGCCGCGGGCCGAACCATCCTGCTGGGGCTCTGCAACCACCTCACCTACTCTCAAGGCCCCGAAGAAAGCGATGGCATATGCTGCCGAGAACAGTCTAGCTTCAAATTTCGACCAACAGATGGACCTGAGATTCCTCCTTACTAGGCAAAGAAGCTCGAAGGTTATCGGCTTCCTTGCTACGCTATTTGATGGTTGCAACCGACCCCAACCCTCGATCGCCCTGCCCACAATGAAATCTGAGCAGGGGTCTACTGAGAATATGGACCTGCTGAAGAAGGTTATGGCAGCCGTGTGAATTCGCAAAGTCTTCGCCGCCCTGCCTAGCCCGTGTAAATGCGAAAGATATTGTAAAACCTCGTCAGTTGATGGGGGCACACAGAAGGTGATATTCCTGGCCTTAGACCTAAACTCCAGAAAATCAGACCACACTTTTTTGTATGACCGCAGCGTCGATGGGGCCACAGAAGCTAATACTCCCTTGATCACATCACACTTCCAAGGTTCCATAGGTGCTCCGGGAAGGGTTCTGGTAGTTGCTGAGCCCACGGTGCTAGGGACCGGAAGCGCTCCATCTGAAATCGAGATAGAGCATCAGCTATATCATTGTTAACACCCGGAATGAATTTTGCCGAAAAGGTGATGTTATGCTCTAGGCAAACCAGCACAAAAGAACGCAGCAGACAAGACACCCTCTCTGAACGCGAAGAACGCTTGGCAAGAACCTTCACGACTGATTGATTGTCTGTCCAGAAGCAAACTCTACGATCCTTGAATTCCTCCGACCATAGATGGACCGCCACCACTATGGGAAAAAATTCCAAGAAAGTGAGATCACGAGTAATGGGCCCATTCAGCCAACCCTCCAGGCCATCGTTGCGCACACCACCGACCTCTTAGAAACAAGCCAAAACCTAATGACCCCGCGGCGTCAGAATGAACCTGGAAATCAGACTGCAAAGTTAAAGTGTCCTGCCAAAGGGACACGCCATTATAATTCTGCAGAAAACCCAGCCACATCTCCAAATCAGCCTTGACCTCCTTTGGAAGACGAACTCTGTGGTGAGCACGCTTCAGGCCTACTGATAGTCTTGCCAAACGGGCGCAAAATGGGCGCCCCGGGGAAACTACTCTGCAAGCAAAGTTAAAATGACCCAGTAATGACTGTATCTGCCTCAATGTAAGCTTCTTAAGTGGTAGGGTTTGAACTATGATGTCCCTAAGGGCGTCTACTTTGTCCTGCGGCAGACGTGACGACTGAGCTACGGTGTCCAGCTCGATGCCAAGAAATGTGAGGCGTGTAACCGGTCCTTCCGTTTTCTCGGCTGCCAGCGGTACTCCCAATTCCTGCGACAGGGATGAGAAAGCTTCGAGGAGGGACGCACATTCCATACTGTTAGGTTTTCCCGTTAACAAAAAATCATCCAAATAATGGGTGACCCCAGAAAGACCGGTCCTAAAACGCAGAGCCCAGTCCAAGAATGTGCTAAAGGTTTCAAATGCCGCGCAAGAAATTGAGCAGCCCATTGGCATAGCTTTGTCAATGTAAATTTGGCCATCAAACTTAAAGCCCAACAAGTGAAAATCCTCCGGGTGTACTGGAAGCAAACGAAAGGCTGACTCGATATCGCATTTTGCCATAAGTGCGCCCTGACCGCGACTACGAATGAGTTTTACCGCCTGATCGAATGTAGTGTACTTAACTGAGCGCAATTCAGGAGGGATGGCGTCATTTACAGAACCTCCTTTGGGGTATGACAGATTGTGGATGAGTCTAAATTCCCCCGGAGTCTTTTTTGGAACAATGCCTAAAGGTGATATTTGAAGGTTAGGTATGGGGGCGGCCCAAAAAGGGACCTGCCACCCTACCTGCAGCCAATTCCTTTCCAATTTTCTTCTTTGCTACCTCAGGCCTTTCAATGACTGATTTTTGATTTGGGGATTCCTTAGAGACAAGTGAACCCGACACCGGTATCCTAAAACCTTGTGAAAAACCGTTCCAAAGATAAGATGCTGCGATTCTGTTTGGATAAGCCGAGAGTAGACGATACAGGGAGGGCAACTTAATGGGTGAGAAAGCCAAGCCCAATGATAGATTACCTGCGGTTCCCTGCTGCTGCGGAGGCACCCCTGGAGCCATTCTGGTGGTACCCCCGGCCCCCACGAAAGGGCTGTCTCCCTTTAAAGCATGCGGATGCTGGGTGAGTACCTGCGCATTTCTCGCACTCATGCGGATACTTACAGACTTGTCTCTGGCAGGTCCCCCTGTTGAACTCCCAGCAAAACTTCCGCCTAGGTTCTTTCTTTTGCTCCGCCCTTCCTGCGCGAAATGCATCCTGGGGTTTTTTCTCAACGTATGGACCCACTACCACGTTCCAGATGCCATTTTCGATCTGATCCCACCGCGCGTGCGGTATCCTGGAAGCCTTCCTACGAAATTTCTCATCGTACGCAATGGCAGCTGCTTCACCCGAAAGAGTATAGGCTGTTCTTATGTTAGATAAATAAGCTACTAAATGCACTGCTCTTTTATAGGATATGTAGATATGTTAGATAAATAAGCTACTAAATGCACTGCTCTTTTGGGATAAGCAGCCACTATGGTACCCATATACGCCTGAAAACCATCCAACCAGTTCTCAAATGTCCTCGGGACCTTGGGATACTTACTCCTCCTTTTTCCGTACGACACCCGCTTTTCACCTCGGCCCATTTCCTCTGCTGGAGGGACTAACTGAAACATGTCCACAAACTCACCATTCAAGACCTTAGCCCTGATCTTTGGAGACAAGTGATCACCTGGCACCACATCTGCGGTTGTATGGGTGGAGACAGTAGTATCCTTCACCAAAGCACCGTCCCGCCATTCTTGCGTACCGCCAAACTTTTTTCGGTGGGCGCTGGCCCTACGGGACCACGCCCAGTCCGGGAGGCCTGAAATCTCCTCCCCCTTTCCCCAGTATGAACCCAGGGAGGCATCGCTGTCATAATCAGAGGAATGTACCTGACTCGTCCTCCGTGTCCTGATGTTTGGATTTGCTCTTCTTGCATACGTGTTTCTTCTTCGCACGTCTCTTCCCAGGGGGCTTCTCACTGCCCTGCTGCTGCTCATCTTCCCCTTCCGATGAAGTATCAGAACGCGATGCGCCCGATCGGTCACGCTGAGAAGAAGATGATGAGGAGTGAGATACCGAAGCATTATTACCCGCAGCTGAGGCATCACGCCCCGAGGTGCGTGCTGGTTCAGCTGTTGCCGAAGCGTTACTACTCCCAGCTGAGGCCTCACGCCCCGAGGTGCGTGCTGGTTCAGCTGTTGCCGAAGCATTACTACCCCCAGCTGAGGCATCACGCTCCGAGATGCGCGCCGCTTCAGCTATTGCCCGGGATACTTGAACCCTGGCTCTTGTCTGTGGGCCAGCGGAGGCTTCCTGGTGGGTACTTGGTCCACTAAAGTGAGAGTCGGGGAAGAGCGCAGCTGATGTACCCGGGATTGCATCATCCTGCGTATCTGGAATACAGGTAATGGAAGCAGAAGAGCTTAGATTTTGTGTATCTGGAATAGCAGTAATGGAAGCAGAGGAGCTTTGATTTTGCCGCGCTAGGCGCTCCTCAAAACCAGACATCCATGATTTGAATGCTGAAAACAATTGAGCTACAGTTTTGGGGTCCTTGTCCAGCTGACGTGCTCCACCTGAAGATCCACGATTCCTTGATTTGGAACGCTTGCCGCCGGACGGACCATCACCCGCTGTTTGCTTCCTTTTAGACATAATGAAAATTTCCAAGTAATGAAAATTCACACCAAAAGTTAGCACTGATACCAATATAACAACCAACAATTGATAATATCAACAACCAGCCAATCCGCTTTATTTTACTTTATTTATTTATTTGCTTTATTATTTATTTGCTTTATTATTTATTTGCTATCTAATAATTTATTAATATTACCAATATGCTATATCCCTCTAGCGGTTTTTATCACTTGTTGTTGTTGCTGTTTGCTAATTTATTTATTTGTTTATCACCTATTTATTTCCTTTCTTTCTTTCTTTCTTTTTTTTATTAATATATATCTATATATATGTGTGTGTGTGTGTGTGTGTGTGAGCGTGTGTGTATGAATATTTAAACTCTGCCTAATATCGATATCCCAATTATTTATTTACTTATTATTCAATTCACCAAAATTAATTATTTCTTAATCCACAATGGCGGCCAAGCGTTGAAGGTAGTGAAAATATCACCCAGGGAAAAACCACATGGCCGATGTGCCCTACAAATATGGAGAAGCCTTTTTGCGCAAGAAAGATACCTGAATACCTCAACCGCCTTGGCAACGGCGCTTTAACTCAGCACGTAAAAAGACCTCTTTTTTTTTTTTTATTTATTTACTTACTTATTTATCTTAGCTTCAAAGTAAGCAATTCAGGAAAATTCCACGACCACAGCACGCTAGGAATCCCTGCTATGCACTAGATACGCAAAGTCCCAGAGGATGAACCAGAGGGGGGGGGCTGCCTAAAGAGCTCCTAAATATTATCTTATCGCCTCTTTCTATGTACGTGTGCAATTATATTTATCTATTTATTTATTTATTTTAATTTACCTTTATTTATTTATTTGTCTATTGTACTGATTTTATTTATTTATCTATTGTACTGAGGGACAAGAATTAACCGCTTCAAGAATTGAGTGCTACTGGGGGAAGTTAATGGCTAACAGAAATGACACACTCAAAATGGCCGCTGTTCCGAGTCTGTAACAACACAAATAAGATGGCTGCCGCCAGTTGTGCACAAGGCACACTCAAGATGGCCGCCGCTATAGCCCACACGTGGCCACACTCAGTATGGCCGACAACAGTACTATTTAACAACAATCAAAATGGCGACGTACGCAAAGTTAACCACCGGGCTTGAGCTTCCCCCAGCAAGGATATCAGCTAACCAGAAGCTCCAAATTACATAAAGACCCGACTTAAGGGCCAAAAAACCTGCTCACCGCAGCCTCAGAAGAACACACAGTCACCCAGGCACCCCAGCAACACTGCAGACCACAGGCAAACAGCCTCCCCCTTTTGCAGAGCCCTGCAAACCTCTATCAAAAGGACAGTAACAAACCGGCAAGGAGTGCAAGGAGGCTGCTCACCGCGGCTTCAAAAGGACACACGGACAGCCAGCACTTCACAGGCAAACAGGCAATCAAGCTGACAAACAGGCACACAGCTTCCCTCCGTTTAAGAGCCCAGCAACCTCAGCGACCTAAAGCCCACACAGACCAGCGAGCGCCTTTAAAGCCCACACAGACAACCCCGCACGCTACAGGCAAACCGAAAAAATTTATTCCCCTTTTTAGAGCCCTGCAAACCTCAGCGAGCGCTGGAGCGACTCGCAAGACGGCGTCCTTGTCTTCAAGGGATCCCTCCAACGAAACAGCTGAGCAGCGGCACCTTCGGATCGCCGAGGGCGGCCGCCCACTCCTTGAACTGAAACAACAGCTGGGAGGCGGCTGCAGAGCTCAACGCCGGCGTCCCCTGCGTGCAAAGTACCGAAAGAGCTGCCCCAGGCGATTAGCGGCTTGCCGGTGCCCTGGGAATGGGTGCGCTTACGCCCCAACGCAAAACGGTTGCTCCGCGTGCCGGGGGGGGGGTCCCCAGGACCAGACCTGGTCCGAAGTCACGGAAGCGTGCTTGTAGCCCTGCTCACAAAGGCTCAACTTCGGATCCCGATGGATGAATCTAAAATAAAGGAAAAGAAGCCAAACGAAAAGAAACCCGAAATCACGGAAGCGCGCTTGTAGCTCTGCTCACAGAGGCTCGACTCCGGATCCCGATGGATGAACCTAAAGAAAAGAAAAGAAGCCAAACGAAAGAAACCAAAAGCCACGTGGTTTCTCTGACGAGGAAGCAAAAAACCTGCTCCGATCTTGATCCGGCGCAGGAACGAAACGGAATGGCGGATGGGGGCCGCCGCGGCTGCTAAGGTACAGCCAAAACCCCGCCCCCAAGCCAGCCCTATTGGCTGACTGCTAGGGGCGGTGCGCGGCGGCGGGACCAGGTAAGGC
This sequence comes from Lacerta viridis, assembly GCA_900245905.1. NCBI lineage: Eukaryota > Metazoa > Chordata > Lepidosauria > Squamata > Lacertidae > Lacerta > Lacerta viridis. The sequence goes on from OFHU01002213.1 coordinate 55,559, forward strand.
TGGGGGCTAAACGCCCCCGCGCGGATGCAGGGGGAGGCTCCCGTTCACAACTCCTCCCCTCGCTGAGGAGGAGAGGCTTTGTTGGTTTTACTATTCTGAATGTTTTAATTGTTTTCACTAATAGTTTTATTGTTTTCTTCGTTTTGCAAATGTTTTAAAAAAAAAATACTCAAGCGGTATATAAATTTTATGAAATAAATAAAATAAAAATAAACAGGCATAGCCAAGCCCTGGGTCTTTTATGGAATATAATGTCTAAGGGGAAAAAATGTGATCAATTTTCACATGCTAAATTGGCTTTCTGGGGAAACTTAAATTTAAAAATTAGGAAAAGATGGTAATATTTAAAAATTGGATGCAAGCGGGCAAAATGAGGAAGATGAATTTTATACGCAGAGTGTTTTAAGAGACAACTATCTATCAGATGCATCCCAATAGCAATATCTGCAGTTACAACATGTTGTAACAACAATGTTTGGACTGGCAGCTTTTCTGGTGAGACACCAGAGATATTAGAACAATTGTTCAAATCATTTTGAACAAAAAAACTGACTATCATTTTTATAGATATTTGTTATTAATAAATTAGTTTGATATGCAGACTTTGTGAAATGATTGGAATGAAGAATTGGTTGTTCCTATAGCACCTGAGACAGTGTCCCACTGCCAAGGTAGTATTGTTAGTTGCTGTTTAGTTGTGTCCGCCTCTTCGTGACCTCTGGTCCATGGGGTCACAAAGAGTAGGACATGACTAAACAACAACAATACTACCTTGGCAGTGGGACACTGTCTCAGCTTCAATAGCAAAGATATTGATGGATCTAAAATTAAGACACGCAACAGAAAATAATATTTAGAATTTATTGGACTCCATTATGTTTGTATAAAAAGGAGTGTCTGGTGTATGTGGCTCTTTGTTGGAGATGGAATAAGGATAATATCTCTTTGAAACATATGTTCTTACAGTGTCCTATTCTCACCAAGTTTTGGGAGAAAGTGTTGGACTGCATAAATTTGAGTGTATGGGAAAACGTAAATGTTTCAGAGGAAAATATTCTTTTGAATTATATACCTGTTATATGGAAATTGAAAACAGAACAACAAAAATGGATTCTGTACACCCTAACTATAGCCAAAAGACTGCTATAGTGGCACCTCGGGTTAAGAACTTAATTTGTTCTGGAGGTCCAGAAACTGTTCTTCACCTGAAGCACCACTTTAGCTAATGGGACCTCCGCTGCCGCGCACACGTTTCTGTTCTTTCCTTCTTATCCTCAAGCAAACTTGAAGCGTTATTTAACCTGAAGCGTTATTTCTGGGTTAGCGGAGTCTGTAACCTGAAGTGTCTGTAACCCGAGATACCACTGTACTGATGAACTGGAAATACAAAACTGTAATCCCCTTTAACCAGTGGTTTAGACTACAGCTCTACCTGCATCTCTTTTACAGAATACAGTTGGTTATTAATAATCATATAGGCATTAGCATATATAAGAATCATATATATATTAGCATATATTGTACATTATTCTTCTTTCTTCTTTCATTATATTTTGCACAAACTTTTAAAAACTTTAAAATAACAATAATAAAAAGCCCTGCAAGTACAGACTGGCAACTCTTGATTTCCTGCGTCCCTCTCTAAAGGGTATTAGACCTCAGAATGTAGGAAGAACCCTGTCAAAGCTGCTCTTTTCAGAATATCACAGCCTGTTTAATATTGGAAACCACTCATTGGTTGGTTGGTTGGTTGGTTGGTTAGTTGGTTGGTTTGTACTCTGCATTTTTTCCTGATAGGACTCAAGATAGCTTATAGATAAGAATAAGACCTGTTAGAAAAACATAGAAAAATCAATCATTAAAATTAAATTAAACATTAATAGAATGAAAACTATATACATCTATAAAATGTGTTTAAAACATGCCAATAATTACAGTAAAAAATATAAAACGGGGATTAGAGATGGGCAAATGTGTTAATTTTTGTTTCTTTTGGGTTTCCATTCTTCCAATCTGAAATTCAGTTCTAACCATTTCTTTTTTAAAAAATGAATTTTAATAGAATGTATAAAGAAAAATCAGGAATCGAAAAGGGGAGGACAAAAAGAAAGAAAGAGGAAGAGATAAAGGAAAAGGAATAGAAATAGAAAGTGGAGAGAGATGGGGGGAGAGAGAAAAGTTAAGAAGCTAAAGAACTTCCAGTTCTTCATCTTTCTGCTATATATAAACATTACTCACTTCACCCACTCCAGTATAACACCTGGAGGGCAGCGGCTGAGGAGATAGCACAAGGTGAGCTCAAGGTGAGCTGAGCTTCAGGGAAACTCTGTAGGTTTTGTGGGTTTGTCTTTTTGGGGCTGTGTGTGATTAAGTTTGTGTGCTTAATTGTTCATTTTTGTTTGTGTGCTTCTTTCCTAGGACTGTGCTTGTTTTCTAGGGCTTCTGCCTCTGGGAATTGTGGACTATCCAGGCTTGTGTGTGTGTTTGTTTCTGGCTGTGTGCTCTCCCTGAAGGGGCAGGGCTTCTGTTGAGTCAGGTGACTGGCTGTGGGCAGAGCTAGTCAGTGCCTGGAGGGCAGCGGCACGTGCCTATCGGCGCGCGCAGTTTGACCCATCTTTTAGACAAAGGGGAACTGGTCTCAAACGTTTATTGGGGCAGACCTAGGCTTCCTTTTGTCCTGACTTCAAGCTTTTCAGGATGGAGGGTGAGGGGACAACTGTAGTCACCTGCAATTCCTGCGCAATGTTTGTCTTCTTGCCAAAGGATGTAGGCAGCTACACCTGCAGCAATTGCAAGTTGGTTGCCCTACTAGAAGACAAGGTCCAGCAACTTGAGGCCCGTATATCTACGCTTCAGAAAATTAAGGAACAGGAGCTTTTCATGGATGCAGCAGAGCACACTGTCTGCACCAATGGGGAGTCAGGGCACATCCCTGAAGAGGAGGACAGTTCCCCAACACAGGAGCCAGATGTATGGAGGAACGTGACTCATAGGAGTAGAAAGCCCAGGGATCACTCTGAGTGTGTAGAACTACACAATCGGTTTGAAGTGCTCTCCCTTAATATGGAGGATGAAGAACAGACTCCAGTGGAAGATCTCTCCCTCATCACAGTTGATGAGGAATATGAAGACGAGCAGCACAGTCAGTCCTCTGGAAATGTGCAAGTGACCTTGGAAGCACATGGAAGAATCCCAACCAAGCCTAAGAGGAGGCGTGTGTGGTGATAGGGGATTCCCTACTGAGGGGTACAGAAGCAGTGATCTGTGGTCCTGACAAGACGTCTCGAGAGGTGTGCTGTCTCCCCGGAGCCAAGATCCAAGATGTAACAGAGCGGCTGCAAGGAATCATAAAACCCACTGACAAATACCCCTTCCTTTTGGTCCATGTGGGAACCAATGACACTGCAAGCCATAGCCTCCAGAAGATCAAAAGTGATTATGAGGCTCTGGGCAGGAAGTTGAAGCAATTAAATGCACAAATTGTCATCTCATCTGTCCTCCCAGTTGAACGCGTGGCCCAGGAGAGAGAAAAATAGGGAAGTGAACACCTGGCTTCGCAAATGGTGCCAGCAGGAACGGTTTGGATTCTTAGATCACGGTCTGAAGTTTCTTGAAGATGGATTCTGGCAAGAGATGGGTGCACCTCACAAATTGGGAGGAATGTTTTTGCCAACAATCTCAAAAACCTCATCAGGATGCTTAAACTGACTATGGGGGAGGGAGACAGTGGTCCTGAAGGAAGGAGTCTATCAGTGCTGAAGAGATCATCCAAATGTCAAGGACCAAATGGAGCAAACAGCATGCAGACCTAGTGGTGGGAATAAAAAATCCTTAAATAAGAGACTAGGGGGAATGACAATGGTCTTCAATGTCTGTATACTAATGCACAGAGCATGGGAAATAAACAAGATGAACTTGAGCTCTGGTACAGCAAACTAAATATGACATAATAGGCATCACTGAAACCTGGTGGGAGAGTCTCATGATTGGAATGTAGTAATAGAGGGATACAATCTATTTCAAGAAATAGACCAAACAGGAAAGGAGGAGGAGTGGCGTTATATGTCAGGGATGTGTATACCTGTGAAGAGATCCAGGATTTAAAACTTCAAAGCCAAACTGAGAGTATCTGGGTCAAAATTAAGGGAGAGAAAAATAACAGTGATCTCATTGTGGGAGTTTACTACAGATCCCCAAGCCAAACTGAGGACACAGATGATGCTTTCCTGGAACAGATGACCAAGCATTCAAAAGGAAGTGAGATAGTAGTAATGGGGATTTCAACTATTTGATATTTGTTGGATTCACTCAGCCAAGAGCACAAGGTCGACAGATTCCTCACTGGCCTTGCAGACTTTCATTGTCCAGAAAGTGGGAGAAGAAAAGAGGATCAGCCATTTTAGATCTGGTCTTAACCAATAGTGATGACTTGGTAAGTGGGGTAGAAGTGGCATATCATTAGGTGGGAGTGATCATGCTCTTCTGGAGTTTATTATACAGCGGAATGGAGCAACCAAGCATACTAAGACTCAAATTCTAGACTTTAAGAAAGCCGACTTCAGAAAATTTAGGGAAATGCTGGGTGTGATCCCATGGTCAGTAATACTAAAAGGGAAGGGAGTTCATGATGGATGGGAGTTTGTTAAAAGGGAGATATTAAAAGCACAACTTCAAGCAGTACCAATGAGACGAAAACATGGAAGGTGCCTAAAGAAGCCAGGGTGGCTATCTAAAGAACTTTTAACTGATTTAAGATTTAAAAGGGATATGTACAAAAAATGGAAAAAGGGGGAAGTCACCAGAGAGGAATTCAAACAAATAGCCAGCAGTGTAGAGACAAAGTCAGAAAAGCTAAAGCACAGAATGAACTCAGGCTTGCTAGAGAGGTTAAAAGCAATAAAAAGGGCTTTTATGGGTATGTCCGTAGCAAAAGGAAGAACAATGAAACAGTGGGGTCACTTAGAGGAGAAGATGGTGAAATGCGAACAGGAGACAGAGAAAGGGCAGAACTCCTCAATGCCTTCTTTGCCTCAGTCTTCTCCAAAAAAGAAAACAATGCCCAACCTGAAGAATATGGAGCAGATGATTCAGCAGGGGAAACACAGCCCAGAATAAGTAAGGAGGTATACAAGAATACTTGGCTAGTTTAGATGTATTCAAGTCTCCAGGGCCAGATGAACTACATCCAAGAGTATTAAAAGAACTGGCAGAGGTGATTTCAGAACCACTGGCAGTAATCTTTGAGAATTCCTGGAGAACAGGCGAAGTGCCAGCAGACTGGAGGAGGGCAAATGTTGTCCCTATTTTCAAAAAGGGGAAAAGAGAAGACCCAAACAATTACCGCCCAGTCAGCCTGACATCAATACCAGGAAAGATTCTAGAGCAGATCATTAAGCAAACGGTCTGTGAGCACCTAGAAAGGAACGCTGTGATCACTAAAAGTCAGCATGGGTTTCTGAAAAATAAGTCATGTCAGACTAACCTGATCTCATTTTTTGACAGAATTACAAGCCTGGTAGATGAAGGGAATGCTGTGGATGTAGCCTATCTTGATTTCAGCAAGGCCTTTGACAAGGTGCCCCATGATGTTCTTGTAAAGAAGCTGGTAAAATGTGGGCTGGACAAGGCTACCATTCAGTGGATTTGTAACTGGCTGACTGACCGAACACAAAGGGTACTCATTAACGGCTCCTCTTCATCCTGGAGAGAAGTGACTAGTGGGGTGCCACAGGTTCTGTCTTGGGCCCAGTCTTATTCAACATCTTTATCAATGACTTGGATGATGGGCTTGAGAGCATCCTGATTAAGTTTGCAGATGACACCAAATTGGGAGGGGTGGCTAATACCCCTGAGGACAGGATCACAATTCAAAATGACCTTAACAGATTAGAGAACTGGGCCAAAGCAAACAAGATGAATTTTAACAGGGAGAAATGTAAAGTACTACACTTGGGCAAAAAAAATGAAAGGCACAAATACAGGATGGGTGACACCTGGCTTGAGAGCAGTACATGTGAAAAGGATCTAGGAGTCTTGGTAGACCATAAACTTGACATGAGTCAACAGTGTGATGCAGCAGCTAAAAAAGCCAATGCAATTCTGGGCTGCATCAATAGGAGTATAGCATCTAGATCAAGGGAAGTAATAGTACCACTGTATTCCGCTCTGGTCAGACCTCACCTGGAATACTGTGTCCAGTTCTGGGCACCACAGTTCAAGAAGGATACTGACAAGCTGGAACGTGTCCAGAAGGGCAACCAAAATGGTCAAGGCCTGGAAACGATGCCTTATGAGGAACGGCTTAGGGAGCTGGGTATGTTTAGCCTGGAGAAGAGAAGGTTAAGGGGTGATATGATAGCCATGTTCAAATATATAAAAGGATGTCATATAGAGGAGGGTGAAAGGTTGTTTTCTGCTGCTCCAGAGAAGCGGACACGGCAATGGATTCAAACTACAAGAAAGAAGATTCCACCTAAACATTAGGAAGAACTTCCTGACAGTAAGAGCTGTTGGCAGTGGAATTTGCTGCCAAGGAGTGTGGTGGAGTCTCCTTCTTTGGAGGTCTTTAAGCAGAGGCTTGACAGCCATCTGTCAGGAATGCTTTGATGGTTTCCTGCTTGGCAGGGGGTTGGACTGGATGGCCCTTGTGGTCTCTTCCAACTCTAGGATTCTATGATTCTATGACCTAATAAAGCTACTTTCTAGAAACCATTACCTTCAGTTCTCAAATCCAAATGTCATCTTTTTCCCCCACGTAGTTCTACCCATTTCCTGATTGTCATGATCATTAGAATTTTTAAAAATTGCAAATCATGCTGAGTTTACTGAGGAATGCCCCATTGTGCTTGTCTTATTATGCACTGAACATGGATGCTTAAATCTGCATAATTCAAATTGCTTCTAACAGTTGAATTGGTTGGGTTATTATTAATTTTTAAGACATTCCTCCCTCCCTGTGGGGATGCAGCAGATCTTTCCAAATGCACGATAATTGAGATAATTGGCTGATGTGGTTTCTAATTAGGCTGGGACAATCAGCTAACCTTTCACTGACAAACCTCATTTATGGAGCTCAAACATGAAGGGGCGCTTGGCATTAGATCTGCTTTTTTATAGAAGATTATCCTGTTTCACATCTGTATTCTGTTGGTGCCTGGGCTCCAGAAGACAAAATTATTATTATTTACTGTATTAAATTTCCATACCACCCTTCATCCAAGGATCACAGCGCAGTTTACAATATAATAACAGAAAAATGCAACAAAATATTAACAAACAAAAACAATGCCCCCTCCCCAGTTTAAAAGGCCATAGATTGCTTAATTAGCCAATTATTATTATTATTATTATTATTATTATTATTATTTATACCCCGCTCATCTGGCTGGGTCTCCCCGGCCACTCTGGGAGAAGAGGAATGTTTTTGCCTGGCACATAAAGGCACCCACCCCAAGTTCGCAGTGTCACTCCAGAAGGATACCATGGTAAATGGTATTGAAAACCAGGGTGGATTTGATTTAAATCACGATTTAAACGGATTTTTTTTATTTAAATCGGATTTTTTAAATTTAAATCCACCCTGAGCCTTACTGACTAGTCAGTTTGATTTAAATCAAATTCACCCTGTTGAAAACCACTGAGAGCTCAAGGAGAATTAACAAGGACACATTTTCCCTGTCTCTCTCCTGACAAAGGTCACCAAATAGGATGACCAAAGCAGTTTCTGTGCTAAAACTGTACCTAAATCCTGATTGAAATGCATCTAGAAAATCAGTTTCCTCCAAGAGGGCCTGGAAAGATTTCCAGCACTTCATCTGATCTCCAATTCCCCCCCACACACACACCTGCTAGACCTGTGGCCTCAACTGGACTTGTAGACCAGGACCTGCCTGCAGCTGTGCAAGTAGGGCAGGAGCCAACCCCCTGGGCGGGCAGGCGCCATGGGAAAAACCTGCTCTAGAAAGCCTGCTTGCCTGCCCGCCTGCCCTAGGGTTGGGGCTGCCCCAAAGGAGAGACATCAAAGGAGTTGTCCCTTTGGGGGCTGCACTTTGGGGGTGGGATTGTTTTAAATTGTTGTTAAATGTTATATGTTAATTTAGATTTTGTATCTGGATTTCACACCCTCCAACATTTTTCTGATGAAAATAGGGACGTCCCATTCCATAATGATAATTTTA